>JAPMOB010224472.1:0-13077 GCA_029875015.1 Lepomis gibbosus
AGATAGATAGATAGATAGATAGATAGATAGATAGATAGATAGATAGATAGATAGATAGATAGATAGATAGATAGATCAAATATTTTGTGTATGGGGAAATGTGGAAGGCACAGTAGGTCTTTTTGTGCCAGATCTGAGCGTGTTTCAGATGTCTTTATTTAGTCTATAACGCACTACTTTGATATACCTGTTTGGTGAGTTTGGTTAAAAGAAAAAAAACACCTGACAAAAAACAGGGTAGGCCTACAAACGGTGCTGCAACAGACGCTTGCTGCTTCGTGCTCTCAAGGTAAGTCATACTTAAGCTTTAACGTAGAGACAGAAATACTTGAATTATGTATTAGCTTTGCTATAAAAATGACTATAGTAATGGTAAAGTGATTTTATCGGCATGCCTATTTCTTAAAAAATACAAAGAATCAGAAACAGTGCAGTTAAAGCTTTGTATTTTTCTTTTTATTAAGAAACAGGTGATCATTATGTAATGAGTAACAGTTCACATAAATTAATCTGTTTGAATCTGAGCCATGTTAAGCTTGTTTGGTGAATCAGCATTGCAGAGGAAAACATGAACAGCAGACATCTGAAAGGAGAAAAATTGTCTCTCAAGTGAACATCTAACTACGTTTCACTCTAATCTAGTGGTCAACTGTCATTGCAGTTCTCTCAAAAGACAGGAGTGATGTTTCGCTGGGTCTTGTTAGCTTTGTTCTTTGGTATCTGTGCCAGTGCCGGAGAACAGAAAAAAAGGAAAGCAAATCCTCAATCCTTGTCAAGAGGTGGGTGATTCTCCTTTCATCAAGCATGCCCAACTGTAGTTTCCATCTCAGCAATCATCAGCAAACAGAAGTCATAGCTGTGAGCTCTAGTTTGGGTCACTCTACACACAAATAAAGGTCTGCATTTGAATTTTAGGTGAACCACAAAGCAGTGTGCCACATTCATTGTTGTTGTTGTCCTTATCCCTGTTTTGCCCTGCAGGATGGGGGGACAGAATTAGTTGGGTCCAAAGTTATGAGGAGGGCCTGTCAAAGATGGCCAAGAGGTAAGACTCTACACCTTGATAAGAGCCTTGAATTTAAAAAAAATCTGTTTGGAAATGGTTTTTGGCTGTGAGAAGAGAATGTAAATGGGAAAGTGCAATTTGTGCCCTTTATTTCTTTGATTTAACTGCATCCTCAAGGTTGGGGTCTAACAGATGGCATGCATTACTACTGTACTGCTGTCTAATTATATATATATATATATATATATATTATAAATGGCATTTTCTTTGTCATTATTCTTTTAAAGTCTGGCATGGGGACCGGTTTCTCAATTATCATGTTGCAAGACTGCATTGACACCCATCATTGTATTTATTGTGTTCAGGAATGTGTTGAATTGTTTCTCTGTGGTTTTGCTCTCACAGTAAGAAGCCTCTGATGGTCATTCATCATCGAGACAACTGCCCGCACAGTCAAGGTACTGCAGTAACTCTGATTTACTACATCTGAAAAACATTGAATATAAAAATAGAGGCTTGCATATCCTACACTGTCCCTCTAACCCAGACTTGGGCTTGGTGTCATGGGGAACACGATGGGTGTGTTCCGAAATACCTGCCAAACAGGATAGGTTAGAATTACATTCATTAATCACGCAGCTGGTTCCCTAGATGTAAGCACAATGGAAATCTCCACTGCCGTTTCTAAACCCATAAACAGTAAAGACCACCTACGGGGCAAAATCTGTTTTTTTCCTATTGACTTTTGTCAGGTTTGAGGAAAAAAGCTGAATATTTTACAGCCTTCCTTTGAATGCCTGAACACACCAGTCCTTCATTTGATTGTGAAAACCATTATTATTCTGTTTGATTCACAACTCAATTAAAGTATTTGAGGACAATCTAAATAAGTCGGGTTTCATACATTTACAGTTTATTACATAGTAAAATCTCCGGCAATGAAACTAGGCACGAATAATTTGCTGTTTCTAATTTGCCTGAAACCCTCTGTGTCAGTCACATAAGTGCATGGGCAGGACGTTTATGAACACAGTCTGTGATAAGTGAAGATGACTGGCCACATTTACAATTCCTGCATTTGAAGCATATGGATACTGCACATGTGTATTACTTTAATGATTTACTTAAAAGCCATTTTTTTTCCAATGTCAAATCTAAGATAAACACAATTGTTTCAACAGCGCTAAAGAAGGCATTTACTGCTGACAAGTCCATCCAGAAAATGGCCAAAGAGGATTTCATCATGCTCAACTTGGTGGTGAGTCGTTTGGGCATATGTGAAGAAACATTTTTTTCACTTTAAAACAGTGTACACATGTGGAAGCTGCGTTCAGTAGAGAAAAATGCTGACCGAGTGACTGATATAAACGGGTTCTGTGATGAGCATCTTGGTACCTTTTTTGGTGTAAGCACATCATTTTACCTGTCTGTATGCATTATTTTAGCAATATGTAGAATAATATGGAAATAAGCCAACAATCCTGAGGTGAATCATGGACATTGTATCAACATCAGGCGTAATTAAAGGTTTAAATGATGCGTAAAGGTCAAATTAAGTAAATTAGTACAACATACGTAATGCATACTGTCTAAGTTTATATCATACTAATGTTTTTTTTTAATAGGACGAAACTACGGACAAGAATCTGGCCGTTGATGGCTACTACGTTCCCAGAATCCTCTTTGTTGGTAAATAGTTTCACCATTTATCATGATTTATAATTCATTTAATCAATTTTCAGTCTAATAGAACAGGCAATTCAAAATATTTATGTCCCTTATGTTCCTCTGAGAATCGATAAGACTGGGTCAAATAGCAAAACGTACTTACTATTCTTTGACTTCCATAACTCTGTAGTTATATCAGAAAACTCAAACCAAAATAAAAGTGTATTTGAAAATACTCCTTTGGGCCAGGACCATAGACTGTATCATTTTGAGATCCTCAAAACTCTCACTGTAGAGATTCATTGCATCCACATGGTGCTGATGAGAAGGAAAGGAATAAAGGTTAATAGACTCAGTAGTTCTGCATATTAATGGTGGAGTGGGAAGTGAAACTAGGACTTTTCACTCAGTCCTAAATAACCAGATTGCACCACATGATTTCTTACTGAAACTGACACCTGTCATCTTTTTTTTTCTCTTTCCTCTACCTGCCCACACTTTCTCTCTTTTATTTTGACGTTCACTGTATGCTCTCGTCATGGCTCTCTCTCCTTGTCAATTCTTATTTTCATTCCTAGTTGCTTATAATGAGTATCAGAAAAACACGAGCAGTTAACAAAACAAACCGCAGCGACATCACAACAGTTATTACAATCAAACAATGTTGATCCCTCTCCTCAATCTATGTGTGTGACACGTCTTTCTGCAGATCCATCCAAGACTGTGCGCACAAATATTGCAGGAAAGTACAGCAACTACCGCTACACCTACAAGCCCGATGACATGGCACACTGTGAGTGACCGTCCACTCTCTCTAATGATATTTTGTGTGGGGGTGCACGCCTCACCTGTCAGCAGTGTGAAACTTCAGGCTGTTTTTGTGAGATGGGTCTGACAGAGAGAACGATGTTAGCGAGGGACTGCAGGTTTCAGGTTTGACCAGGATGGCAGTTGAGGAGATGGGAGAAGTTCTGCAGCTGTGGTGCTCTAACTACTTTTAGAAATACTGTTTCAATACATGCTTGTGTCCAATTTGTAGGATTCATATTATGTTTGGCTATTCTTAATTGTCCTCTCTTTTTTTAACAGTGGCCCAAAACATGAAGAAAGCCAAAGTCTTGTTGCACACTGAACTCTAAGATGGCTCAGGCTGACATCAGACTTCTATCCACCCTCCAGAGAATGCTGGGCAACCGGCTCAGTGGTCAGCATTGAAATGTTTACATGCTCTTCAGAGCTCAATAAAATAAAAATGAATAAAGAGAAAGTAAACTGTGTAGCTGCTCTTTTAAACTTAAATTCAAATGTAATGAACATGAAAAGCAAACATTGCATCTAATTCTCATCTCTCACCGACAAAACAATGAAAAGCTATTGTTCATGGCTGTAATGCGTCAAGAGCTTTTAAAGGTATAGTTTTGAAAACATAAAGAACAGACCGAACCTGTTGGAGTGGAAATACACTTGAAATATATTTGGAAAGTGTGTGTTACGTCACAGAATCTAGGCGTAGACCTCTAACTAAAATAGCCGTGCGGGAGTGACGTGTTTTTCCATGTGAGAACAGGAAAGTATTTTTTACAATCACAGTGACTTCCAGAAAATTGAATGAATGACATCTCTCAGACAGTAGCATACTTTGACCACTAGGTGGCAGCATAATATTAATGCAGAAGGACTCTTTCTACTGAAAGTTGATCAAATTTTGATGATAAGCACAGGTTTAATTACATACATCACACATACAGGCCACAATGTGTTCTCACCTGCATTGAATAGACTGTTTGTCTTCTATAGTATAAAGTATGATATTCTACTGTGTGTTTATCAAACATCTCTCAGCCTTTTGACACTTGACAGGCATTGTACATGTTGTTGCAGATGTAGTCATTACTACTTCATCTATAGTTTCTGGACAATTCTCCAAAGACGTGCATTTGGTCTCAGGCTGCATCTCTGTTCCTCTTGTTAAATGGCCCTCCCAACTGCAAAACAACCGTTCCTAAACAACTCAGGCCTCGACAGAATGGGACCGCGCTGCATTGCCACAAATAGCCCAGATGCAGTTTTTGGCTGTCATAGCTAGGATTAATGAGCTGTTTTTAATTGTTATGGCTCCACTGTGGTGAGTGTTCTTGTGCATTCACCTTTTGAAAGAAAAGTGAGCTGATTGGTAAAGACAAAAATCAGCCAGAGTGACTGCAAACTTGCAATATGGTCATCATACACTCAAAACCTTATTATAACTAATAAGATGCAACCTGAAAACCCCATTTGTTTTCTTTGAATTCAGAGAAAAACAGAAAACAGAAACATTTTAAATGGGTCAGTATAAGTTTCATTCCTCAGTTTATTATATAAGAAACTGATCACTGAGAAATGATTAAATTATTCACACTTCCGTTGCATTTTTTTCCACTTTTCACAGTCAGACATCTGAAACAATTGTGTGGCTGCATTTCCCTCATGTTTTTTCAGATTTCTGTCCTTCAGATGGACACAAGATGATTCGCCAGAAACTCTTGTGATTTTTCAACTATCCCCGCCCCCGCTAGTTTTCTCAAGAAATAGGTTTCATAGGCTTACACTTCTGGCTTCATAACAAATGTGTTTTCTACTCAGGCTTTTCTATATCCTGCGCCTGGCAATTCCCTGTCTGGCTCATCGCTGTTTCAATGCTCTGTAAAAAATAAATAAATAAATAAATAAAATCTGCTTCCAGAGCCCTTTCCAACACTTCATGCCTCCGAAAGCGGTCATATTGCTTTATGAATATGATGTATGAATACCATTACTTAACAGAAAAATAGGAAAAAAAGGAAATAATACTAAAAAAATACAGATAATTACCAAGACTAAATAAGTTTGCTTATTTAGTATGCTAAATAAGTATGCTAAATGTTTGAGTATATAGCATATACACAAGTCAACAGTACATGTGTTAAAGAAAATGTAAATCCATTTGCACATTTGTGTATTTAAGATAGACCAAACTCTTTTTCCTGTTTTTTTCAAATACCTAAACTTTCTCTGAGTTACCTGTCAAACACAAGGTTGATGTTCAACACCTACTGCAAGCCTGAAGGTCTCATTTTTCTATAAAATTCTTTGCCAGAGCTCCAGTCTCTTGTTTTCAGCCCTAACCTTGAACAAACAACTCAGGGACACCTTGTGTGGGATGTCAGTGTCGGAGTGTTTCACACGCCACACACGCAATCTGAAGGACAGTGTGACAGAAAGAAACTTAGCTATGTTCCACGCAGGAATATATCTCACCTGATGTGTTTAATCCAGCGATTCTCAGCCCTTTTATCACATCATCCTCTCATGTAAGTTTTTTGACGCTAGCTTCAGTAACTTTAGCTTTAGTTGTGAGAAAAAGTTACGACATCACATACGCAAGTTTTGGGTTTGTGGTCTTTGTAATTATGGATTTTTACATCAAACTGCAACTTTCTTGACTTGACTTGAAATGTATATTTGAAATTGACCATTATCATATGTGTAATGCAGAGCACAATTCAAACAGGATCAAAAAATTTGTTGTCTCTCTCCATTGACTACTGCGCATATTTTTTCCGAAGGTCCCACGGTGGTCCACCGGAAGGGGAGGGACTTAGGCTCTCTGTTTACTCATAGGCTACTCAACTCTGTAACAACACGTCCACAGACAGCAGTTGGACAGCACTTTGTGCACCTTGTGAAAATGGAAAGCACCATCACAGGGGTACTAAAAAATTAAAGTAATTCCATAGCTGGTGAGAAATACTAGTAAGGTCACAAAAATGTTTGGTTTGTTGAATAAAAATGTGCAGAGAATGCATTCAATTTTAAGTCAGAATATTTACAATTATTAATGCAAACCAACTTGTATCCTCACCTCTCTTTTATGTTATTCTTTTTTTGGGGGTGTTGCACATGAGCCCTCAGACGATTAAGGCCGCGCCTGTGATCAGGCTGTGATCATCCCACTGATAAAAGAGGCGATGCTAACTGATACAGACTGCTGTATGGTTGTTTAAAAAGAGAATTTCATCTTGATCTGCAATAAATTGTTATGTGGATGTTTCAATTTTGACACTCGAGAAGATCAATACCACTCTTGTGTCTGTCTGCTAACTTTTAAGGTACAGCCAGGAGATGGTTAGCTTAGCTTAGCATAAAGACTAGAAACAGGCAGAAACAGCTAGCCTGGCTCTGTCCATAGGCAACAAAATTTGGCTTCTCCCACATATATATCTCACCAATTAAATTGTTAAATCTCGTTTGTTTGCAAACACTTAGGTGTAAAAATGACCCACTGCAGTGTACGGGGGGGTTATGCGCCACAGTTGGCTATTTCTTGTCCACAGTAACATTACAGCTAATGCTAAGTTAACCAGTTAGCTATCCAAGGTTACTTCTTTGGATATACAGAAGATCCTTTGTTAGTAGAGGGCAGAGGTATGATATTATTTTGTTGAAGCAGCCTGATAGCAGGACCATATTGCTAAGTCGCACAGATGCGCCCTTAATTCACACAAAGTAAGTATCGTGGGGCTAGGATCAGTGTGGCTAGCTCTAACTTAAAAAGTTGTCCTTAGACTACTTTACCAAAGTGGACATTATAAAAACAAAGCAGCCCTTGATTTTACAGAAACACTGTTACTGAAGATGCTGACACACGCACACATACACTCAGGTCCAATGTTCTTCAGTTTGACTTTGGCCGTGGGGCCGTCTGTGACAAGGGCACTGGGCTATTAGTCCTCGTTTGCACACCGCTTGGACAATTTAGCTATTCAAATAGAGCCCGCTTACTGGAAAACAGCTCCTTAATGAATAGATGGCTGGGTAATATGCCATAAATCTATTCTTTTATTCTTCCCACACACTCATAAATACACACTGCCTGTACGCATATAGAACTATTAAGTACACCTACGCACATGCACTCTAAAACACAAACTTAAAGGTGTAGTTTTACACTCAAACGCACACACACACTCCTCTCACACACATTTGCAAGGACAGACTGATGTGTTCTGGAGGAAACTGGGAGCAATTTTCGCCACGTAAATCAAAAAGGTCAAAATGCAAATGTCAGCTTTTCCTCCTCCTTCCTTTTTAATTATTCTGTCAGGTTCAAAGAGTCTTCATCAGAAAGGAGCTGCTCTGACAAAGGAAGGCCTGAGCTCACAGATAAGCTCAATCTGCGTCTCCTCTTGACACTTTCTTCTCTATACTTAGCCTATCTACACTCTTCTCACACACACGGCGACACTTAGCATTACCTCAAAGTAAATTACAATGTATCAGTATGAACACGGGATATGGTGAAGCAATTACCATCTGACTGCGGATGTTGAGTCAATTAATTTACTCTGTGGGGTGTCGTCTTGTTAGCTGGATTTGAAAATTTAGTTGATACAAGATTAAAGTCCAGTACTGGTGGTTCAGATCTTATAGAAACTAGGAGCCAATAACTTATCGATCCGCTCTCAATTATTCCACACAGACATCTACAAAAGGTAGGATTTTCTGGGCTATTCTAAAACCAAAGAGAGTGGTCGGAGAAATTGGTTTACAAGACAGACTTTTTAAATCTATTCATTTTGCAGCTGTTAAGGAGTTTTAATTGTATGCGTCACAGCACGGCCAGAATGTGTAGAGTTATTTTTCATAAATTCTTCTTAAGAACTAGATACTGTATCTAAAATGCCATTTTTTTTCTCTCAAGACTAGATTGGATTTCCTTTTTTTTTCTTTCTAAATATGTTTTTAGTCACTGAGTGCTGTTCATCAAATAGGCAGTTTCTTAGTGCAAAAACGCACAAACAAAAACAGTACATTAAGCAACAACCAAAGACTGACAGCATCTTCAAATGCATCCAAAGACAACAAAACTAAATTAAAATAAAATTTAAAAATAGAAAAGACCCACTGCAACCTTCAATTAAATAATTTATTTCTGTAACCAAACAGTGTATAAACACACTGTTTAAAGCATAAAATCCACTCGCGCTGTAATTGCTGAACATGTAAAAAATTTGTTTTTCATGATTGTTAAATGTTTCAAAATCAGATTTTATTAAAATGTAACTGCCTGTGCACTAAAGGAAAAATTTTCAGCTGTGGAAAAATTGTGTTTTATGTTGATGTGAAGAGATCTCAGGCCTGGATCTGCTGCAGTCGGTCCCACTGCAGCTCATTATGTCGCTCTGTCACTTTGGGGCAGTTTTCATTTTCCTTGAATTCTTCTATTTTATCTGTGTTTCTGTTTTCATCATCAAACCTTCCACTTGTACCTGCAGAGCTACAGCAGTGAAAACAGGCAGGACTACAACCATCATCACTGTACCTATCATTTCTAAGCAGGGGATCAGCATCAGGGGCAGTCATTTTGTTGTTCAGCGGTACGCTGTCCAATATAGCAATTGCTATATGTCAGAGGTCGCACACCGCTGCAGCAACTAGGGGTTAAGTGTCAGGGACACATTGGTGGATGTCGTAGGGGCAATTGGACCCAGGTCTCCCAAATCAGAGGCAAGCGTCTTATCCACTTCAACATTGCCGCCACAACCTAGTTTTCTCTTCTAATAGATAACTTAATTCTTCATCACCAACTTCTGTATAACATGACCTCTCAATGGAAACGCTGATTTTATTTTTCCGTTTATAAACACACTTCTATAGACTCTCTGCACTTGTTTCTTTGCCTTTGAGCCAGTGGCAATTTAAATATATTTACATATTTGCATATACAACACTCACACACAGAAACAAACACAAGGTCACAGAGGTACTCTAGCCAGTGAATAACAGGAGGCTGGAGCCGGCCGAGGTGGAGAGTGGTCTTGCCGTGTGATTCGCCACATACATCAACTCTGTTGAGCAGAAAATTGAAATGGAAATGCGGGCCTTGAAAGAGTGTGGCTCCCATTTACCCCTGGACCAGAGCTAATGATTTGTCATTTCTCTCAGGGGCACAAGCTGCTGCCCTCCCTCTCACACTCATACTGCACCAGAGGGCTGGGCAGCCTCACCGTCCTCCACCGCACTCTGTGTATTTACACATGTATGGTTCAATTCCATATTTGTACTCTGTATTGTTTCTGTTTAACTCATATTTTAACATGCCGATTTTGTTTACAGTGAAGCTTGAATCTGGTGTTGAATTATGGAAATCTGTGTGAGGCTTCTGGTGAAGCGTAATGACATATGCGCAGTTAATAGCCTGACCGATTATCCACAGGACTGCGCAGTCAGCTGCATTCACCAAGTGCTTTAGACCAGGGTCCAATAATAATAATAAAGTCAGTTTTTACTTTTCTTGCTTTAGCAAACAGTTAATTAAGCACACTATTACAAGCCAATAAAATATCTGACTCTAATACTTTACCCAAGGCATGTTTGATGTGCATGGCTGCTGGCTATTGTAAAGGGGATATGGTGTAAATGTAGCACTTGTATCCTGACAGATGCGATCATATTAATGTTTATGTAAACAGCAGCGTGGCTGTTAAGATTCAGCAGATGGGGTTCTGAATTATTGAAGACCAGAGAGTTTCTAACATGTTTTGGTGTGAGATGCGTTCGCCTTTTATTACTGTTTGGATCTGCCTTTCCAGGAGCTTTCATCATGTCAATTGAGTTTTGAGCACAGGGGCTTGGTGTTTAAAGCAAAGTTTGATGTGTGATTTATTATTGATCTGATGGCAGTATCTGCTGGGATACTGAAGACACACAAACACACTCACGCTGCATATTCAATATTCTCTATTGACTGGTTGCTGTCCATGATTTCTACCGTACCCTGTTCAAAATTTTAGACTTTTTTATTATTTATTGACTGAATTTGAGGATTACTTGGGAGTTTGGTGTTCAGTATGCTACAGAGACAGTAAGCTCGGTAAAACCGTAGCGAGTCAGCATTGTTTAAAAGTGAAATAATTTTTAAAAAGTTCATATTTTCTCTCATATCATCATCATCTCAGCAAACAATTAAAGAACTTAGTATCATGAAAGTGCTGGTGATATCTATTCCCCCCTGCAACTTAACATTAAGTGCAAAACAGCCAGAAGTTAACAGTACTGTAGACACACACCACACGCAGAAAAGTCGATGACCTGACTTACCTCCCTGTGTGAGTTGAAGATTAAAACCAGCAGTAAAATGCATGAGACGCTTCTGCCTGACTAATCCAACCTCAACTTGAGTCTGATTGACACCAAACACGTTGCAATTTGTGTCTGCTAAAATTTTTCCTCCCAGCAAGCAAAACAAGCTCCTCTACTGAACCCGGAATTTGACTACTACTAGAAATATTTTTCATGATCTATATTTGAAACCATTTCAGAATGATCACTCGTGAAATTGATGAATGGACAAATGTTTCACTCAAACGATGCAAGAAGTGGGGATCACTGCTTTTAAATAATGAAGCAGATATAGTTGTTGTTTTTTTAACCATCACCATAAATGCAAACGGTGTGACACACGCTTCATAACCACGCTGAACTTTCCTATATGTATGCTTGAAATGTTCAGGTATGTCAGACGCTGGCGACATCTTGCACTTTTAACTTCATTCTGTTTCATTCATTCTTTCATTTCACTGTACAGCCCCGTGTTGTAGAATTACAAAATAAATGTAAAATAAACCTACTTTGTATGTTCTGTGGGATGCATAAGGACATGCAGTCGAGGAAAGTCGGTGAGTAGGGTGAATTGCCCTAATTTTTATTTCTCAGACTTCTGTGGTATATTGCGATGTGAAGCCAATGTATTAAATCAACACCCCAAACCATTTAAAAAAAAAAAACAGCATGCGTCCTTATTAAATCAAAAGAGAAAATGCAAATAACACATTCCTAAAGGAAATGACAGACATATTGGTCTTAGTTCAAATTCCAAGAAAAAAAATTGGCAACTTCCTAATGTGGGACACTGAAAGTTTATTATAAATAATCACCTTAATTCATGTAGAACATAAACATTTTCTCAAGTTAGTTCTCTTGGTTATAAATTAATGAAACACTGATAACTGAATATCAACAAATAATACAATATGTTAGTTTTGATGCAATTATGCCAAAGACATTAAGCAACTGGCCTTTGTTATGTTACGCAAATAGAAAAGAGTTAAATGCACAATCAGAATTCCTGACTCTAATTTATTTTACTTCACAACAAACACAAACAATGCATTTTATCCTGCCTATCGCTCTGCGTCTGAAAATCTCTCCCTGTCTTTCTCTGCTTTGCTATTGTGATTTAAAATGCATTTAACTGAATGAATCATTAGATGCATGGAATTAAGTGGATTGGCTTTATTGGTTTTTAAATTCAGAGCCATTTTTTTTATTTTAAGACACCTACTCCCTTCACACGCACACTTAAAACCACAAAAAACCTTCCAAAGAATAACAAATACCCATGTTCTTAACCATGAAGTACAGCATTCTAATGCATGGGACCACTAAAAACCTGTAAATAACCATTTTTGTCTGACAAACCATGCCCCACCACACTTTTTTTGAGTGTTTAAAGTACTTTACAACTGTCCCACATTAGGTCACTCTATAATCATACTGTCCCACTTTTCAAAACCACATTTGCTAAAGTGGGACACTTTGAATTTTGATAAAATACGTGTTTAAACACACAAAGTTATACTATTGTTTAATGGACAAACATTTTATAAGCAGAATAGGCCAAAAAATAGCAGGATTGTTTTATTTAAAATTAATTTATACTCCTTAATATCAAGTTTGTCAAAACTCTATGTCACTGACAGTTGCGTGGTCTTTACACAAGGTGCCTCCTGTTTGATGATTGCTCCACCCTCATATGTGACTGGACATTTGAGAAGTCATGTGATTTTGATCGCCATAGCTTTGGCTAACCAATAGTTTTACTGGCAGTCATGAATTTATGGGGGACCTACAAACACTAGACCCTAGGTGTCCCACTTTCGGGCAATCCAGCCTACTGTTCTTATGTGACTTTATACATCACTACATTTATCTAACAGCAATAATTAGTAGTTTTCAGAACACGATGTTTTGGCTAAGATATAAAATACAACACGCCTCATGCGAAAACCCTTTTCTTCACAATCAGCAAATACTCCTAAATTCAGATAACTGTGCAAAGGACGTGCGTACGGTGTGACACATGCTTCATAACCACCAACTTTCCTATATGTATGCTTGAAATGTTCAGGTATGTAACGTGTCTACAGAGGGCGCCTTCTGACAACATACACACATGATCACTGTTGTATTAACGTCATATTACCATTCTTACCTTTTGTGTAACCGACACTGGTTGTTGAACAGTGTCAGACGCTGGCGACATCTTGCACTTTTAACTTCATTCTGTTTCATTCATTCTTTCATTTCACTGTACAGCCCCGTGT
>JAPMOB010224476.1:4867-22307 GCA_029875015.1 Lepomis gibbosus
GTTTTATAGGCCTGAAGAAGTAAAAACTAAGAAAATACTTTTGCTGCAGGCTGTCCTGTCCTCTTGGCGTGTACAGTATGAATTGTTTGTTAATGTTGATGTTCAAAGTTGAGCCAAAGGAGTTTTGACTCAGCATAATCTCAGTGGCAAAGCGCACATCGCCAAGTATTCTGTTTCTCTCTCTCTCGCACACACCCAAACCCACACACACACACACACACACACTGCTGACAATAAGAGAAAATTGACCTTAGTGGAACTCAGATTTCACCTCCTCAGTGTTTCGGATGTCTGTGAGACAGTCGCAGCAGCTTGACTCCTCTTCAGCTCAGAACTGCACTAACCAGAGGTCAATGCTTCACTTTACAAGGTTAAACACACACCCAACAAACCCGTCCGACACTTGTGACCGAAACTCAGTAAATACCCGCAGGCTGTGAAGGCAAACTTCTTCCTTAGTCCTCGTGTTGTGCTTGGCACCACGCCAGCCGCACAGATCAGAGATGCTGAAATTCTGCCTCGGCTGCAGGTGAAAACAACATCTTGTAACTGCTTATAAGACAGATGGATGGAAATGTCAGGCGGTTGGTGCACTTCAGGGACAACAGCAGCGGGCTTGTCAGGAACAAGACGCTCCCAAATAGTTTTGTTGTAGTATGAACAGGAAATGGCTATTTTCAGCTTGCTGAGAGCGATAATGTTTCCCATTCAGAGAAATACACGGAAGGAAAGGGCATGTATGTGTGTGTATATATTAACACGCTACTTCTCGCTTGCACCGCCCAGGGAAGGGTGGAACCACACAATACACGTTCCACATTATTGTTTCGTTTAAAAAGGGATCTCTTTGAAAGCATCGGAGTGATCCGCTCCTTATTGTAAGTTTACGTCACGTTTATTCAATCACAAGCTTCATGTGGGCATGTTGTGGTAACAGGCTGTTCCTCTTTGAACTAAGTGTACGAACAGTACTCCAAAAAAAGTGAGTGGGCAGATCCCTCATCTTGAAGTGAACTACAAAAAGCTCTGAAATGATGTATGGTTGTCACCCGAAGTTCAGGCGTAATGAATATTTCTTCAGGAAACTGTGTGTTTTAGTGGCTTGATTTTATGTTTTTCTGACTTTTTTTTGTGTCTTTGTAACATAATTATGCTGCCATTTGGACTTGAGATTTTTAATCTCAGGATTTGGATCCTGGTGAATAAAGAAATAAAATCAAGATGGGTAGGGTCTGTCTCCACCAGATCTATAAGAGTTGGAACTCCAGTTTGCTCAAGATCAGGGTTGGGAATGGTTTTACATTTTGCTAAAACTTTTTACTTAAATGTTGGCAGGCAGTTGTGCAGCAACTTTGCATGAATAAAATTCGGATTTAAATGTGGAACTGAATCTGATCAAAGAATATAACACTCTGAATCTGACCAAGCACTCGATGCCAGCTTTTAATACTCTGAGCTATGGATGGATTTCAGTCAATACATTAAAGTATAGAGGTTTGATAGCCAGCAAAACTCAGGAGCTGGTTAATCCCAGTGAAACCTAAGTGACGTTTTGTCTAAGTCACCGGAGGAGGCAACAGGAAGGATCTAGGTTCTGCTGTTATAAGACATTACGTAACAAGCTAATCTGATGTTCGGCCTCTCAGCGGCTCAGGAACTTCACGTGTCTCTCTCTCTCTTTTTTCTAATTTTTTTTATCTCCGTTGGTGTGTGATCACCAGAGCAGAAAATAAAACACCCAGACCGGAAAACACAGTTTCATAAGAGACTCTGCATTATTGATGAGTTTATATCGCTGGCTTTAAACACATACGCTAATGCAGGTAACAGCAAACAGCCACTCTGTGTTGCCCTGTGACTGTACTGTAACTGTGGCTGCTTTTTCTGTCTGCAAGGGGTTAATGTAATAAATTACGGCCGAGTGAGTGCTCACTCTCTCAGCCCACAGGGCTGTTAGCTACAATTCATTTACATAACCATGTAGCGATCTGTCTCTCCCACTGTATGAAAGACAACCCCAGTGTGAGAGAGTTGATTCACAAAGTCCCAGGCAGCTAAAAATAACTCGATTGTGCAACAAGTCATTTATGAAAAAATACAGTCATTGTGTAAAAGGCTCACTACACTCATCAGAAATCTCATTTAGTCTCATGTAACACTGTTCCTTCTCTCTCTTCAGGGAAGCCTCGAAGTGTGGGTGGTTCTGAGCGCGTGCAGCTCTCTGGGGTGTTCAACGTGAGGAAAGGGAAGCTGGCGCTGCCCGTGAACCGCTGGTCAAAGCGCCAGGTCACACTTAGTGGAACCAGCCTCATTGTCTCATCGGTGAAGCACGCCCACACGGGCAAGATGCACATCCTCCCTCTCATCGGAGGAAAGGTAATTTCTGAAAGTCTTTCTGCTTTTATGTCTGAACTTGTTTGATTAGTATTCTGGCTTGGTACCTTATCAGCCAGACATTTGATCTAGTAAAGCATTAAATAAGCCATGTGACTCAATACGATGAGCAAAAGTTTAGTTTTGTATAATGAAATTAAGGAATACTAGAACATCAGTATTGATCCATATCGCCCGCCTCCTCTGGTTGTGTCGTGGTCTCGGAATAATTCATACATTTATTTCAATATTGAGTAACACAGTATCAACATATAATTGATCACTGATGCCGATAGTCAAATGTATTTCTGCATCACTGTGGGGCAAAAAAACCCAACTGGAACAATTCACAGACTGTGCTGTTAGTGTTGTCTGTTGTGTGCTGTTTTCTCGCTCATATGTGGCCATTAAGTAAACAGAAAATATGAAACGTCCGAACGTTATGTGACATACGGTGAAGCGTTACGTAACGATGACAACACAGGGGAAATAATTACTTTTAACATGAAGGTGGTGAAGCTGGAGACAGAACTTAAACATGATTTGTTTGTCAGTGCCCCGGGATACTTGCGCTTCACATGTTTGTGAACAGCAGTTGTGCTGCAGTGAAGCTATTTGTAATTCACAGAGATCACGGAGCAGCGCGATTTTAAGCGTCTGTCTAAAATACTCCCAAACTTTAGACGGTTGAAGGCGCGGTCTAACACTGGATGTAGCAACGCTTCGACGCACGTAATGCGAGTCGACGTATTTACGTAATCGATCACATCGACTACATTGACCTAATCTTTTTAAAACACTATGCACTCCAACTCCATGATCACATATAAGTCACATTTGATATAGATAGCTGAATATGTTTGGTGGATAAATCACTGTACATTTGAGAAGAGTTGAGCAAAGTGTTTTAATTTTGGATGGACTGCAGGTGGAGGAAGTGAAGAGACACAGCTTCTGTCTGGCTTTCAGCTCAGCTGGTCCTCAGAGTCAGACCTACTACATCAGCTACGACTCCTACACAGAGCACCTCCGCTGGCACAGGACGGCCTCAAAGGTACTTAACGTGTCATATGTGTTTGATACACTCCTTTCGTCCATGATTACATTTTTATCGTCGCATAAATTCAGGCTTGAAATCATGTTGATGATGGCAGGATTTTGAGCATCACGGTCTCGTGTCGATCCCTCCCTCTTTGCCAGATTGCTTCCCAGAGAGTGAACTCAGTCGACCTCTCGTGCTGCAGCCTGGAGGAGCTGCCTGCTCAGCTCTTTTACAGCCAGGACCTCACACACCTCAACCTCAAAAACAACTTCATTTCACTGCACAAAGGTGTTCCAGCACTCACCAGGTGAGTTTCTGTCCCAACACTTCTGCACACACCTCACTGAGTCTACTACTATGCTGTGTGTTTATAAACAAGGCAACAGACGGAGCCAACAGATGAAAAGCAGTATATTCTTTGTTATTCTCTCTTTTGGATGTGGAATGGCCCTCAGTCGTTTCTGCTGTCTCGCTAGCATATGGTCTAAAGACAAAGCAGCTTAGCTCAAATTACAGTTGACGTGTGTGTGGGCCGCAGTGTGGTTTGGGTTATTAAAAGAAAGCTACACTGGTGATGAGAGATTTAACTATCTATCCACCTGACCACTGGGACTGAGGCTTGTTTTCCAGGTCAGCTTCTCGTAATGGTCACTGATACAACGTCATTTTTCATTGTAAGAGAACGTCTGTGGGTCTGTGCAGTTGTTCGCTTCCTTTCGTCATCAACTATGGGTGAAGACAAAGTATAGATATTTACAAAAACAGAATGCCTCAAATGCCAATTTTTTAAAGATGGGCCGTATAATTTGTGAAATCTTATCATCAGTCATTCTTAAAGCTGAAGGCTGGAAATTTTCTACAGTTTTCTTAATTTTAACAAATCCCTTTAATAGACCAATGTGTTAGTCTGATTCTTAAGCGGGAATAACCTACTGTTTCAAGTTGGTTATTTCTTATTTCACCATTTTAATTCATTACTTTACCCTGTCCGTGCTTGTAAAATATCCACTGTGTCTGCGTATTGTAATGTATATCCAGATAAAGTCTTCTGTGTTTCTCTGCAAAATGCTGAAATAGGTTGTCAAATAAATTTTATATGTGGGAATCTTTAAACTAGGGGTAATCTGACAATATTTGCAAAGCCATTATGAAACGAGGATCATATCATTTTGGTTATACGGGGATGCTTAATGTCTGATTTTAAATAGAACTACCGATTTTCTCCCAATAAGGTCATATACAGCTTATTATGATATAAATATCGACATATAATGCTGTAAATAAACAAAAGCTTTTAATAAATCTTGTTAAAGTGAATAAATACACAGTTGTAATCCTAACCCTTAAGGCAGGGGCTGCAGTGCACATGTGTGGGTGTAGCGTGAGTGTGTGTGTTGTAGAAGAGGGAGAGAGACCGAGCAACAGCAGTGCCAGTGATGTGCAAAGTTGTGATTGATGGACATGCACAACTCGGCAGAAGGCCAAGGGTCAACAATTCATAGTTTTCACGTGACGTCACACTCCAATGAAAACGCTCCCTTGGAGGGCAAAAAGACGTTAATTCCCGTTGCTTGCCAACAAATATGCAAGTGATACACTGTTACTTTGAGTTGTTACTTTTTGCGTTGTGAAAATGCTGGATGGTTGTTGTGCTTTCGGACTTACTAATCGAGGAGGAGACGAGCCTGAGCTGTGTTAGGTGAGGGATTCGCGGCGGCAGGGACCTGGCGGTTTTTAGCTGCAGTGGATGCTGTGACGTTATATGGATCGAATATGCCCAACACTTGCAGTTTGAGTTCATATATTTCTTTTTCTTAAATTGAGAGGTGATCCAAATAAAATTTGACTGCTTTTGCAGCATCTCCACGGGGGAGTCGCGGTGTGAGCCGCTATGTTGGTCCGTTGTTTCGCCCTCCAGGTCACCGCACATGTCACGTGACTGAGAACTATGAATAAGCCTCAGTTTTGCTTGAAATGTACAGTGTAAGTAACAGTGACAAGTGAATAGAGACTGCAGCTCTGCAGCTTCTCAAGATTAAAGCGTAGCTACCGTGTGTAACGCCCCCACTCCCCTCTTGACAACTCTGATTCGACTATGTAAAACTGTAGTTGGGGACACCACTACTTTAAACACAAGTCATGATTTAAAAAAAAAAATATGTGTGTAAATAAGGAACATGTTGCCCAGTGCAACAGTGTGGCTCACTGATGTGTTTTAATAGTTTCTGGACAACAATGGAGCTCTGTAGCTCAGAGGAAGGAGATCTATCTGGCCTTGATACGCACACAGCAGTACTTGTTAGTTGGATACGTTTGTTGTTGCTCTTGTCTCTCTCAGTTTTGGCTTCTTTGCAGCCGCTTTACGTCAAGAGAACATTATGTTGAAGCCTGACACTTGATGGAAATGAATACATATATGCTGTATATACACAGCCATTGTTCCTCCGTACACACACGCTTCCCAGGCAGTGTTTTGAGGAGTTGTTGTGCCTGTGACTTTCCTTCGGAAGGACGCGTATCCGGCTCAGCCTTCCACCCTCACCCATCTGTGAACCGGATTAGGTTTGGCTCGGAAAGCCAGGGAAGAAACACGCACCACATGCTGCATTGTTATGGTGAAAAGTTTTAGTCGCGTAAACATTTAGCTTTTAAATATGCGCTGTAAGTGGTAGATCGGCATCCTTGAGTGCCCAGGCTTCCTCTCTTTTGTAAATCTCCTTGTTTACGGGCAAGGTGTTATGTAACTAAAAAAGTTTTTCACTGTGTTTGTTTTTGTTACAGCCTCAATTCGGAAGGAGGCCAAGGTCTGATTACAGCACTGAGAGATTAATATCTTTCCCTCTCTCCGTCTGCCCTATTCTTTCCCTCCCTGCCTCTCTCTCCCTCTTTCTCTCGCCCTCTCTCTAGGTTTTGTAAACTCAAAAGCCTCAGTCTGTCAAACAACGCTCTGTCAGAGTTCCCTCTGGCCTTGTGTGATATCTCCTCGCTTACAGAGCTAAACCTGTCTGGAAATCGCCTCTCATCTCTCCCTGCAGACGTAGGAACGATGCACAAGTAAGTGGGCTGAAAGAAAACGATGACCTCTAAAGTGAAGCTATTAATGATAACGATGATAATAATTTGCCAGAGAGCAGAATGTATCCTCAGTGACCTGCACTTTGCTGACAGACACATCAGACAGGAGTTGTTTTCATTGTGGTTCCATCAGCGCAGATTAATTCCTCTCTGTATTAAGTGAACACCGGGCTGTGCACCAAGCACACTGTCCTGACAGTGCAGAGGCTTTGTCCAGGTGATCACAGAGTGCACAGTCATGCTGATGCTGTCCCTGCATTGCAGGAATATGGGGTCAAGCGCTCAGTTATTGTGTCCAGAAGCAAATTATGTGCGCGTGTCTGTACACTTGGTCAGTTGCAAACCTGAACATAAATCCAGTTTCAGACATGTTTTGTTATAGAATTTTTTAAATCTGACCTGAAATTTACACACTTGCGAGTGTCATGAACATCTTTAAAAAATAAATGCACATTTATATCAAGCAATTTTTATTTTAAAGATTCTTTTGAGGTACATCATCATGCTGAGTTTCAAAATCTCCTCCCCTGTTCTCCTGTTGTTGTGTTCAGCCTGCAGACTCTTCTCCTGGACGGTAACTTTCTGAGTTCTCTGCCCGTGGAGCTGGGCTCTCTGGAGGGCCTGACTTACCTCGGCATGTCCTTCAACTCTTTTAACTGCGTCCCCCCCGTCCTGGAGAAGCTCAAAGGCATGGAGAGACTCTGTCTGGCAGGGAACCAGCTCTCTGTCCTGGATATAGCCGGACTGCAGTGGCTGCCTGCTCGCCACATAGATCTCAGGTAAACCTATCTGCACGGACTCTTGACATTTTTATTTTTAAACACAGGAACAAAGCTCCTCTGAAATCGAACACTTCCCAAGATGTTGCAGGAAAATGCAGCTCTTTCTACAGTCTTTCTACAGTCTTTTTTTATGTGTCTCTCTTGTACAGGCTGAACAGACTTCAAAAGGTGACAGTGGGAGACTCGGAGCAGCTGGTCCACATCGTCCAGCTGGACCTGAGGGACACTGGTTTGCAGGAGCTGGATGTCAGGCCTCTCTGTAGGCTGGAGCTCCTCCGCTGTGACAGAAACGCACTCTCCCTCCTCCGAGTCACTGGCCACGCCCTCAAGAGCCTGCATGCTGCACACAACGGTACTAACATCTGTTATGAGTTGCACAGGTGACGTCTGACACTATTTATACATTAACTCTCAGACTATAAAGAATTATGCATGTTGTGTTTGTAGAGCTGAAAGTCCTGGAGGTGCAGCCGGTGCCAGAGAATCTGACTGTTCTGGATTTGTCCTGGTATGAAGACTCTGAATACTTAACTGTCCTATTTACTGTGTGGGGAAAAAGTTGGCTTTGTACATGTTCTAACCTGGGTGCTGACTGTATTTGTTTTATTAAAGGAACAAGCTGACATGTGTCCCTGAGTGGGTGTGTGAGAGCAGCAGACTGGAGGTGCTGGACATTAACCATAATTCTGTTACGGATTTGCCCATAAGGTGAGCATCACACGAGCTCTCAAACACCTGCGGCATAAACGCATTTTTCCCAGACTGTGTAGAAAGAAGCTCTCAAAATGACGAAGGGCAGGCAGGTGGCTGCTTGGATGTAAAACTCTAAGAGTTCAACTGAAGAGAGAAAGACACTTTTACAATGAAGGTTATAATGTGCAACATTGTTTTAGTGTAGACAGTTTACAGTAGCCTACGTTGCAAACACTGTGCATACACAGGATAGTAATAGAACCTCATAGACTTATTATTGCAAAAGGTTACAGCGGTACCTGTAGCAACACGCCCACACCGATGCAGTGCTATTTTCAGTTTGTACACAGCCTATGGCAATAACTAAAAACATGTACTGTTGCCGTCATAGAAAATGTTATCAAAGATTTTTGTGCAGGCATGCATGATGATAGAACTCAAGGTCCCTTATTCATTTCTTGTCTTTGTAGTCAGTCATGGTTCAAAAGTTTATTCAACATAAGGTGAACTTATTGTACCTCAGTGGAAAATGGGGTCACTGTAACAAAGGGGCACACACAGTTTTGTAGAAAAAAACTGACAGATTTACATACACACACAGAGACTGAGCTCGCCGTGCTGTTTGTGTGTTGTAGGCTGATGTCCAGTGGGAGCCTAAGAAAACTGCTGGCAGGCTGGAACGAAGTGTGTCAGCTGGCTGAGAGGATGGAGAGATCACAGCTAGAGGTCCTGGACCTCCAACACAACCACCTGACTGAGCTCCCACACAACCTGTTCATCAAAGCACAGAGGTGTGCACAAAAACACGACTTCCATCCATTTTCTTCTTTTCTTTTTCTTTCCCCATTCGTTTTTTCCATTTCATTTTGTGTTGCTCCACATGTTTCTTTCTATATATTTTCTTTCTCTTCCCGTCGGTCAGTTTTATTTTCTGTAAAGTACTTTGTTCAAGTGCTAAGTTTGTATTCTCCGTCGGTATTTCATCACAGCTTGCGATACCTAAATGTGTCGGCCAATAAGCTGGAGAACCTCCCTGCAGGCAGCCTATCAGACGACAGCTCCAGCAGCCTGGAGGAGCTCTATGTGACCAATAACTGCCTGTCAGACAAGTGTGTCCCTCTGCTGACTGGACACGGCAACCTCAGGGTGCTTCACATCGCCTACAACCAGCTACAGACTTTCACTGCCAGGTATGTTTTGCAAATTAGTTAATCAATACAAGAGAATTACATGTGTGTAACTGTGCACCTTGTGCTGCACTGAAGGAAAGGTTAAAATAAGAAAAAGACATGCTTTCGCCCTCAGCTTTTCAGTAGAGTTGTGAAAGTGTAGTCGGTGAGGTTTAGGTTCCCAAAACACACTGAGGTTGTGATCTGAATCTACCTCTTGCTGTTTTGGGTTGCAGAACATCACCCTATGTTACGCAGACTGAAATAACAGCCTTGCTTCGGAATCAGGTTAAGGTCACAAGAGAGATGAGTTTGATAAATGTGGTTCCCAGAAATAAAGTTTGCAGTGCCAGCGCTCTTGATATAAGCATTCCTCCGCCTCCTGCAGTAAACTGGCACGGCTGGAGCAGCTGGAGGAGCTGGACCTGAGCGGCAACAGACTGCGGGCTGTACCCACCACCATCCTCAGCTGTCAGCGGATGCACACGCTTTCCGCCCACTCCAACTGCATCAACGCGTTCCCCGAGGTTCTCCAGCTCCCTGAGATCAAGGTCAGTCCGATAAACGCAGGTGTTTTAGGCAACGTTTCCTTTCAGTCATTTAGCTGTGATGGTCCTGTGGAGCTTGAAAATGTAAATGCATATTTCTTTCTTCTAGGCCCACACAAAACATCCCCACACACTCTTGTCCAGCAGATCAGTGTTAGCTGTTGTCCGAGTCAGGTGCCTTGTGGAATTAGTTTGGGAAATGAAAGGATGAAAATCAGCATCCTTCTACTCTGATGACAAAAAACAAACTTCTGTCTCTTTTTGTCTCTCAGTCTGTTTGTCTGTCTACCTCTGTGTTTATCTTTTTTGGGTTGGGCCAGATCAGGAAATCCTTTCTAATCTGGTAACTCCCTAATGTCTGCCTTTGTCTGAACCCAAATGACAATACCGTACTCCTACTTGTGCATGAGTGTGTGCGATATAAGGGTGGGGGGAAAAATGATTTAATAGATGCATCATGATTCACCCTTGACTGAACTTGTTTTGATGCACAAAACTCTTCAGTCAGAATTTTGAAATGCCTCTTCATGAATACTTTTTCTGATATGAATCCCATTACAAAAACATTAGCCAAACATTTAATATCAATATAATAATATCAATATTATATCATCAGTAACAGCTGCGTCATGTGTAGCATTAAAACATCACATGCAGGTCAGCTCATGGAAAAGAAGTGTGTTGTTAACAGACCTGCTTCCTGCAAAGATGAGGACACATTACAGTTCATGTCACAGCAGACATGTCATTCAGACTTCATTGTCATTGAAGGGAAAAGTTCAGCTGTTAACAAGTATAATAACATTAATGATGATGGCTCTGTTCTCTTCAAATGTCCCATTATGCCATGACAGTGAGCCAGCGTGCGCAATAGACCTTTATCACAGAAGACATTTTGACTTATTGCAGCAAGAAAAGCTCAGGTTGAACTGACATTAACGCTGCAGTTGTTCCATTTAGTGTGAGCCATCTTGTACAATATCAAAACCTGGAGCGGGCTCGCCTAAATGGAATACACCCGAACTGTTTCCCATACCTTGATTTATTTGTGGCGGCCCGCCACAATATCAACACTGACCGGGACATGTTGATTTTCGATGTTTTTTTCTAGGCTTATTTAAAAATCGTATTTGATTGCAGAGCGCCGTAGCACATTCGCGCAGCACATCCTCTCGCTCGTCCCTCTCTCTCTCCCTCTCTCCCTCTCCCTGCGCAAGTCTCTCCAACACCAGCCTTAAAAAAATTATTAGCAAGCATGTTAGCAGCCTAGCTAATAAGGAGAGCTAAGTTAATGTTAGAATACAGCTGGGTTTTCAAGGCTAGCACGCTGTATATAGCCGGTAGTCAATATCGACTGCATGCGCCCCCATAATATCCAAGTATTTGTCTTGTAACACAAAATAACTAACGTGAAATCATGTTTTCAACTAGCATTGGAAAACAAACAGCTTGCTTTTTGTTGAATCATCATGTCTAATTTGCTTCTGGGTCTTTGCTGAAACGGCTAAATCTACACTAAATGATACGTTTGTGGAAAGTACTTTTATCTCAGTTTTATATATTATGGATTATCCCTGATTTTGCTTGATTGCGACTGTGGCCATGCAGTTAAAAAAAGAATGGAAATCAAAAAGAGATGAATCAAGATGCGCCTAGAATCGTCTTGTCATCGAAATCAAAATCATATTGTGAGAGATTTTCTCCTGTGAACTGACCCTTTGTCTGTCACTTTGTTTGTTCTGCTTCCTCAGTGTGTCGACTTGAGCTGCAACGAGCTGACGGAGGTGACTCTCCCGGAGACACTTCCTCAGAAACTTCAGGAGCTAGACCTCACAGGCAATCCTCGCCTCAACCTGGACCACAAGAGCCTGGAGCTCCTCAAGTATGAACCTGAAAGATACGGCTGCACTTCTAATGCATTGAAAATATATTTGACTGGCTGAACCTAATTTTTTTATGTTCTTACTCCTTTCTGCAGTAATATCAGATGTTTCAGGGTGGATCCGTCACCTTCAGCTCCATCTGTAAGCGAGAGTCACGGGGCCCCTGCAGTTTGGAGCCACGGCTACACAGAGGCCTCTGGAGTCAAAAACAAGTAAGTCCTCTCCTCCTCTCTTTCTGTTTCTAACCATCTACTTGCACTTTTCCAAACCACAGTTACAAAGTGCATTCAGGATATATGCCCTAAAATCTAACAGTGATAGTAATGAAATCAAAAATGATCAATAAACGCATAAAAAAACATAATAAAACTAACGTAAAATGATAAAAATGCCAATTCATGCAAATGTTTTGTTCAAAAGCCCTGACTCAGCTGACCTGACTCCTTGGTGTTGCAAAAAGCAATGAAAGTTTATAGCCTGGACAGCAAAGCTTTTGGTCAGCGGATCTGCGTCAATGGCGTTTTTTAAACGTAGTCATTAAAATTTAATTAACAATATCTTACATTTTTAGAATGTAATGAAAGTCACTGCAGTTCAATCAGGAATAACATCATGATGTTGGTCAGGATTCTTGCCCGTGCATTCTGGACCAGTGGCAGACGTGAATTTGTCGAACTATTCAGACATGTAAACTCAGACTTAAAGGCTGAGAAATTGATCCAGTATTGAGTGAGCGCGCTGCAGTCTGCAGCAGTGAAACAGGACTGCAACGTAATCCTTTGTGCCCTGGCAAAGTACGTCCACTAACGTGCTTGCGTTTGCCACCGACAGGCTTACATTGTTATATTAAATGTCTGACAACATTGTGGAAAATATCCCTACAGAGAAAGTAAGATCCTTTTTGTTTGTCCAGAAACAGTCCTAATAAGTCCTAATTAGTGACGCAGACAAAAAAGACATAGTGAAAGAGTTACCTCAAGTCGGCAGGTTTAGATGAAGGTGGGGATGATTTGCTCGGCTATATTTCTTGGCAGAATTGTCCACATATATAACTTGTTGATCTTCTTGTTCTCAGGCTCTGTGTGGCTGCTCTGGCCCTGGACAGCTTCTGTGGGATTCGTGAAGCTCTGTATGGAGTTTTTGACGGAGACCGGAACGTCGAGGTGCCTTACCTGCTGCAGTGCACTATGGGAGACGTGCTGGCAGAGGAGCTTCACAGGGGCCCGAGACAGGAAGATTACATGACCAACACTTTCCTCACCATGCAAAGGTAAGCGCACTTTATGTGATTTCTTGAACAATGCCACAGCTCATCACAGCGACTGTAATCACACACACTCTTTAACTAATTGTTTCTGTGCTGCAGGAAACTTGGCACAGCAGGCCAGAGGATGGGCGGCTCGGCAGCTTTATGTCACATCAGACACGACCCGGTGGCTCCTGGTGAGCACGGCGGCTGCTTCACCCTGAAGGCCGCCAATGTCGGCAGGTGCCAGGCAGTTTTGTGCCGCGACGGCAAAGCTATGCAACTCTCCACCACACACACTGTCAAAGAGGAGCCAGAGTATCGGAGGGTCCGGCAGCATAACGCCATCGTCACCGAGGTAAAGACAAACTGTGTACACTCATATTTAATGTGTTGTAATTAGGGCTGAACGATTTAGGGGGAAACGTAATTGCGATTTTTCTGCCAGTTATTCTGATTATTATATTTGCGATTTTTATTTTAGTTTAGTGAATTTCTGCTAAAGTTTAATATTCACTGCCAGTCTATTTTTGACTGAAGCCACGTCAAGAAGCACAGAGCAGATGAACCAGGCAGGAAGACGGACACAGAACAGCAAACAGAATCTTTTTGATTTTCAAAATAAAACACCCTTCTGCAGATTCGCCATCTTTCATCAACAATAAACACAGTTAAAAGAGACAAAAAAGAAACAATTAAACTATGTAGCTACTTAACCATAGTAGAAGCACAAAAAACAAGGACAACTGAACAAGTTTTGGTTGGACAAAACAATAATTTTGAAGACTTCACCTTTGTCTCTGCTATGAGAATTTCTTTAAATGTTGTTTTGACATTTTATAGATTTTATAGATATAGAACAATTAGTCAGTTTGTGATTTTTTAAACAAATAAAAAAATTAACAAATTTAAAAAAATTAAATATAAGATTACTAAATACATTAGGGCCGCGACTAGTGATTTTTTTTCAGTATTTCGAGACATTTATAGATATGAATGCTTAATTGTTTAATCAGTCGTTTCAGCATTGATGAAGCGATAACAAACATTATCGGTAATTACAGCCTAAATGTGTACCTTTTGTCTGAAAAACATTACTTAACTGCTCTTTATCCTACTTTTCTGCAGGATAACAAAGTCAGTGGTGTAACTGACACCACCAGAATTATGGGTTTCTCCTTCCTGTGCCCGTCTGTGACCCCCAGACCCCACGTCTCCACAGTGACCCTCACCCCGCAGGACGAGTTCTTTCTGCTGGGCAGCCGTGGCTTGTGGGACATGTTGTCTCCCTGCGAGGCGGTGGAGGCGGTCAGGAATGTACCGGACGCGCTGGCCGCTGCTAAGAAGCTGGTGACTCTGGCTCAGAGCTACGGCTGCTCTGACAGCCTCAGTGCCGTTGTCGTCCAGCTCAGTATCACAGAAGACTGCTGCTGTTTCTGCGAGCCGCCACCTCCACCCCCCAGCCCCGGCCTGGGCGCACACACCAGCACACACCCCTACTCAGCAAGCGGTGACGGCGGCATATCTCTGCCACCGGCCTCCTCAGGAACAGTGAGCGAGCTGAGCAGCGAGTTGAGCACATCTGAGATGAGCAGCGAAGTGGGATCCACGGCGTCCTCAGAGGAGCCGCCGCTTCAGACCGAGCCCCTGACGTCGCACCTGAACCTGCCTGGGCGAGCCGGCGTGCGGAGACCCGCCTGTAGAGGTGGGAGCTTCCAGAGACAGTTCTCCGGAGCTCTGTCCGACAACGGGGTCGACAGCGAGGACGAGGAGCCCATAGCCGGTGTCTTCTCCAACGGCAGCCGCGTAGAGGTGGAGGCCGACATCCACTGTCTGCACCGTCATGAATGCCCAGCACCCCAAACACACGCTCACGCTCAACCAAGCACAAACATCCCTCCTGCTGTCGCCTCGCATCATGAGCCTTCACCTGTTCCCTTCTCCCCCTCTCCTTCCCCCGTCCCTCCCTCCTCTCCCTGTCTCAACGGGGAGGCTCTGTCTGGGACTCTTGGCCGCAGGGCTCGAGCTAACGGCTCCGTGGCCTGCCAAGGAAGGAACCAGGACCTCATAGAGGAGGCGGGCGAAGCTCCGGTTAGGAAGCAGGGAGGCTACTTCAACGCTCCTGCCCAGCCGGACCCCGACGACCAGCTCATCATCCCACCAGAGCTAGAGGAGGAAGTCCGGCAGATCATCCAGCAGCAGCAGCAGCAGCAGGAGCAAATTCAAGCACACAACCAGCAAGCACACAGCTACCAGAAACCTGCAGACTATTTTGTCACACCCCTCTAACTTCTGCTCCCACCTCAACAACAGATGGTTTCAACTTCTCATCCAGGATTTCAGTTTCAGGGATTGTGGAACAAGGACTGTTGGTCTTGATGCTCTGCACTGCATTAAGTTGTACCGCTCCCTCCAAAAACCTCAGAGTATTCTGAACATGCTTATGGACCAGAGAGACTGTTTAGTTATGGTTTTTGTTATTTACTTTATTTTCTACTGTTAACTCTATGCCCCTTTGAAACGCAATGCAATTTTTTAACACTTTAAGTTGATTAAATCTTCACATGTAATTCATTTTTACCATATCTTTAATTTGAAGAAGCACTTTGAGTGCTTTTAATTAGACTTCTGAGATGAATGCTATGTTAAATGGTACTTTGAGATATGGACCATGTTCTGTTTTTGTGTTGTAGCAGACATTTCCCCCCGTGTGTTGTGGCTCATGGCCTTACATTTGTCGGAGTTAGTAAAACTGTTAAACTAACTCCTAGGAGTTTGACACTTTAAAGTGACCTAGTCACTGAAGCGTACTAATATTCTCTGAGAGAAAAGATGATTATTTTCAAAAGGCTGATATTCCAGGTTTGTGTTTTGGGGAGGGGGGGTGCAGATTTCAGAGTGGTGCTGCAGTGTTGAGTTAATGCTGAACAGAGGGGACGGGGGTCCTACCAGCTCAGTGAATGTTTTCAGAACAGTTCTTGACAATGGCAACTCGCACATGAGAGCTACTTTTGCTATATAATAAATGAAAGTTTTCAGATAACAGTGTGTTGACTTTGACTTCTTGTGGAGGATACTTAAAGGATACTTTGTCCAGCCGTCAGAGCAGTGAGAAAACCTCACTCCCCGACACCTAAAGAAACGCACTGGCGACTGACGCTGAAATTGTGTCGGGCATTTAATTTTTTCACTTCTGATATTTTAACAATTAAGAAAAACAGATTAATCAAGGGGCTGAAAATAATTTTTATGTTCTATTTCGACCAATTCATAAATATCAATCTCAATTCATGGTTGATTATATAAAATATAAATAAAAAATAAAAATAAAATATATCAAATATCCAAAAGTAGTGAAAATGCTTCTTAAAGTTGATGCCTTCTAATTGCTTTTTGTGTCCATATAACCATTTAAAACTCAATTTACCATCACGCGAAACAAAGAAAAGCACAGAATCATCACAATTGAGAAGCTGGAACAAGAGACTGTTTGGTGTTTTTGGTTGAAAAGGTACTTAAATGATTAACGGATTATAAAAACGTGTCTCCGTTAAGGTTCTGTCTATTGACTAATCACTTCAGCTCCGGATTAAATGATAATGAAAACACTTGTTTGCAAATAACTGCAGCTTTATTCCGCGCACATAAATGTCACCGCTCGTCACCTAAAACTGAGGGAGCCGACCTATTTAAAAGATCTTAAAAAAAAACAAAAAATACAAGATTAAGAACTGCACAACAACAAGCAACAAGACTTTGTATTTCTCAAAGCGAATGTCACGTCTTGTTTGTCCGGCTGCGATACAGTCGCTGCATTGTGTTTTCTCTGAAATGGTAAAATTAGAACTTTGGTAATTACCTCACTTTAGAGAATTTCTTTTGTTAGTAATCTAGTCTTGACTGAGCAGTTACATCACTGCTGTGTCCTTTGTGTATGTGTGGCCCATTGTGTGACAGCAGAGAGGGGACATAACAGCCGTGATGTCATGGCTGGCAGGAAGCCTCTGGAGAGGACAGCCAGCGATCAAAACAGCAGGACACAGAAGGGGTTGTGCTGAGATGTGGTGACCCCTGTAGGCTGTTGAGTTTATCACACGTGTAACCGTGAACAGAAAAGTCACATTAATGGAGGTTTAATTTGAGCAGATACATTCTTGCACAGTTTGAGTGTCAAAAAATTCCATTATAAAGTCAAATATATAAAAACACATTGTTATAATAGTATACATGTTAAAAACATTTATATAAATCCCCAAGTCTAATACAACATGTAAACAGTTCACTTAAAAATAAAACCCCGATCCTCCCAGATTTGACCTGTATCACAAAGCAAGTTAAACTTAAAGTCTGGCTCTCTTCAGGCTGCCTGGCTTCACTGATGATAGAAAAAAAAAAACATGCAACATCCTCAGAACCATTAAGTGGAGTATTTAATGTGACACAGGTTGGAACTGTGATACCCAGCAGCAGCAAAATCTGCTGATAAATGATGACTGCGAGTATAACTTTATTTCCAGTTATCATCTCATCGAAAACTTAAACACTCAACCTCAAGTCATCCTGAGCTGCAGGTGATGGGATAGTGTGTAAGCGTTTATGCAGCCAGAAATAAAAATAACTTTCTTCATT
>JAPMOB010224476.1:22349-62515 GCA_029875015.1 Lepomis gibbosus
GTTTTAAAACCTTTGACTCATACAAAAAAAATCTTCTAGCTCTGACATATTAACATGGATTCCTAAGGAGCCACTGGAAGCGCACAGTAGGAGAATTTGTTTCCTGGAACTACGTTTGCATTACCTACAATACTTAATGATCCGTAGGGAAAGGTCGAGCTCTGACAACATGCTGGCTCTGCCTGGCTGTAGACTGAGCTGGGGTAGAAGCTTTCACTAGGGAGACGGTTTGGGTTATAGCTGCAGCTGTTCCTATTTATGGATACGGCTACTAACTGTGCTGTGGCTGGTCTTTAAAGCTCCTGGTGTATTAACATTAGCCCAGAAAGCGTTGTAAAGCCAGACGAGCACTCTTTGAATCCTGAGCTTCTGTCAGATACGACAGTTGTGTTGCAATACATCACAGAAGTTCAATATCGGCCAGCACCACTTCAATTCACTGCACAAACACAACCCCGACGTTCACAGTCACGTGCCACAGCAGCAGCCAAAGCTAGCCTGTAACCATCCTGTAAATATAGTCAGAATCACATCCACAGCTTGTCACAGCCTCAGCAGCGGGTCAAAACACGATGTAGAGACTCCACTAGTTTTAATAAGATTAGCTACAATGATCCCGCCCAACAGCAACCCCATTGTGACACTTCCATGCTCTATGCTACCGTCATATCCCAAGCTCCCTCTGTGGATCAGAGGAAAAGCATTGAAGGTAATGCAAAACATGAGGGAAGTAGTTCAGAAAATAAATTCCTCAAGTGACCTTCCAGTGGCTCCGTGGGATCAAAAACCTAAACTATCGCTCTTTATTACTTGTCAGGATCCTATAGGAATGATGACTCTTCTTTTTTCATTGATCTGATTGGTCAGTGGGCAGGGCTGGATATAATATGATGCTCTGAACAAAACCTGCTTCAGCAGCACAGGTTAGGTTTCCATTGTGGTCTTCTCCGGTTAAAGTCAGCCAGCTTCATGAAACCAGAAAACATCGGTCAAGCCCAAAGATAGTTAACTCAGTAATCTGATTTGTGATACAGGCCAGGACATCTGGATCTCTCACAGAACGGTGGTTGCAGCCCAGCTCTGTTTGTTTTCTCTGTCCTGCTGTCTTTCTTCCTCTATATGTTTTCGCTCTTGCATGTAGCGCTTCACTCCTCGGACCGTCTGGTAGGTGAGCACCGCGCCGACGGCGTACAGGATGGCCGTGATGATCCCAAACAGAGCCACGGATGCATCCCCCCCGCCCACGTCACAGTTCTTCCAGGTGTAGCCGCTCCGTGCGTACAGCCTCTCACGCTGCTTACACACATCTGTGGAGTTGATCATGATGACGAAGTGCAGGTATAGCCCCACGGCCACCACGTACACCACCGCGCCCACAGCCTGAAACACCAGCGATCCGACCAGAAGCCTCCAGGACATCACGTGGGCCGGTTTGTTCCCAGCAAACACAAACAGCAGCGAGGTGACCCCGAAAACCAGGACGAAGGGGATGCCGCCGTAGACGCCCGGCGCCCTCATCGTGCTGTACTGCATGTCCAGCTCACGTGCCTTCTGCAGCTCGGTGCCCTCCATGTTCAAGTTGGTGTTGAGGTCGAAGCTGCCCATCGAGGCCATGGACGTCATGCCCGATGTCACGATATGAGCTGCAATCACGCACATCAGTACCAGCCCGTTGGTCAGTACAGAGCAGATCAGCACGATGCCTAAAAGGGAGTCAACACATGAACCAGGTGAGACATCTGATCAGAAAATCCCACCAAGGTCAAGGCACCATTTTTTGTCATTACCTCCATACAGTACTGGGACCAGATAGAAAATCGGTATCAGCAGTTATCTTGAGCTGAGTTATCAGACTTAGTATCAAGAAATAACTAGTTTGTTTTCATAAAAAAAAAATCAGTGTTTTGTCTTATATACAGTCCAAAACCCAAATATATCACATCTACACTGTTATGAAACAGAAGGAGCATGTGAGTAATCCATGAGAATCAGGTTATGAGCTGTCTCTTTTATCAAAGGGCCATGTTCCTCTATTTAAATTCTGAGAAGAGAGGCCTGTAAACAGCAGAAAACCAGTCCGTCCAGTATTCATAGAAAGAACAACTGAGCTGCAATGAGACTGAAACCGAAGTGTGCCCTGTGACGCACCAGCATGAGCTTTCATTTGAGTCTGACGTACCTCTCCTGGAGCAAATGTGTGAGCATTTGGACTCGTGGTGTTCCCCTCGTGGGACATTTTGGGAGCGGGAGCTGGCTGTCCTGGGGTATGATGGGGGTCGGGAGGAAGGCCTGGAACGTAGAAACACATGCATCAAGACACCAAAGACGTTGTCAGACACTCATTCTTCTAGTTTCTATTCCAGCATATTTTAGAGTTAAACAGAACAAGGTCGACATGGGCGCTTTGTACGGTTGAGGAACTGGACCTTTTTCATGTTGTGTTCTGTTTTTAAGCAGATTTCGGACTGATACAGAAAATGTTTCATCATGGACACTGTAGCATTGAGCCTCTCCGTGTTCTGTTTTATTTTGAATACAATATGATAAGAAAACAGCAGTTTATTTGTAATTCAGTTGTTTATTATACTTATAGTGAGAAATAGTAGTGTGTTGCTATGATGGACAGATAAATAAATTGTGGCGTTACAGCAGCCAAGACACAGAAATAACATAATAAATGACATAAGGATGTAGGAGACAAATAAAATAAGTATTTAATATTAATAATAACTTGCGTATTGTCAGAGAATATTGGCTGGATTTATGATATACTATACAATGGCCACTGTAATAATAATACGCTGTATATTAATGGTTCTGGATGTCATGCCCTCTTTCTCTACTGTTTCTATCACAAATAATAAAGAAACACCAAAATCAATCAATCATATTAAAAAAAACAGAAACTGTACATTAATATAAAGCCTATGTATCTAGTGTTTCTCAATATTATTTCAAAGATTTTCTATAAATCATTGTCTTTATGAATAACATTTTTCTTGCACAGACGGACAGGTGGAGTAATGACAGTATAATGAAGCACACCTGTTGGATGATGACCGTCCGTCATTACCCGGGTCTCGCTGTCGGCGGTCCCCGTTTCTCTCCCGGTGCGGCCGGTTTGAACTGGACGGCTGGCTCATACCTGCGGATCCAAAGCGAAATGTCAGGACACATGACCTTTAAACAATATACCGAAAGTTAAAAGTGAAGTAAAATGAAAAACAAACCAAACAAACTCTCGTCTCAACCAGGAAACTTTGCTAAACGTAATGTCAAGTCACCGCGGAGCAGCTGTGTAGTTTCAAAGGTGGTTAAAAAAGAAATCTTCGTAGCCTTCACGGTAAGTTAGTTAGCTGGTTTAATCATTAGCTTTTTTGTCTGACGGTAAGTCAGCCGTTAACAACCACACTTACTGTGAATATATGTCGATGAAATCACTCCAAAGTCCGTTTATAACGCCATTGTTGAAGCTTTAAAGTCGCTCTCCTGTCTGTTGTGAGAGTCCAGGTGAAAACTGCTCCACCCTTGATACCTGCAGCAGGAAGAGGAAGCGAAACATCCAGGGGCAGGTGGGTGGATCAGCTGGCTCTTCACTACTGAGGTGGTGGTTGTTTTTGGATAAAGTTCATCTCAGCTGGTCTGAATCATCATCTTTGTTTGCAGTCAGTCCCATCTGAGCCAAAGAAGCCTCTGTTTAAAACGCTGTTGTCCGTTTAGCCCCAGCAGCAGCCCCCGTCTGTCTGTCTGCAGCACTCCCTCCCTCCCTCTGTCTGTCTGTCTGTGCAGCCTGCCTGTCTGTGTGTGTGTCTGTCTCCCTGCAGCACTCCCTCCCTCTGTCTGTCTGTCTGTGCAGCCAGTCGGTTGCTGGTGTAGAGGAATGTTGTTTTTATGTGCTGCTTTTATAAGCCAAGAGATTTACACGGCGCTCCCTGAAGAGCTCTGTTGTGTTCACCAAACAATATTACTCTCTGCTTGGACTTAATATATCACGCATTCCAAGTTATTATACAACGTGTAGGCTGCTCCCACTGTTTATGGCTCATTAATTTATAGGCCTGCTTATTAGGTCACTGATTGGCCTGTGACATTCAGGCAACCAAGCAAGCTGCAACGATTAGTTGATAAAATTATCACAGTCCACAGAAAACTATTTTGATAATCGAATAATCTTTATCATTCAAGAAAAAATGGCAAACATTCGCTTGTGGCAGCTTCTCCAGTGTGATGATTTGATGCTTTGTCATATGAAATAATATCTTTTGCTATTTGGTTATGTCAGTCCACCTGTAAAGCCTAAAGGTGCAATAAAAATAAAGTTTGATTGACTTGGCTGATGAAGATGATAATAATAAATGCTTAAAGTAGATAAAGATAAAGTCTAAAGTAAGTTTAAATACGTAAATAAGTAATTCAACTGTAAATCTATATATGTTTCTTCTTTTCTTTCATCTTATTTGCAAACATTTTGTTCAAAAAAGGAACATGGCTCTTTAAAACGTTTCTATGATTATGTTATATGCACTTTATTTTTATTTCTCGTACTTAAGTAGAAATTTGATGTAATGTTTTGAATTTATATTGTGTTCAATTCTGAATATTGGCCCATTATTGTTATCTAAACATCATAAAACAGAAGTACCATCAATGTCCACTAGGCGGCCGCAGTGAGAAAGTGACCAGGGTGCAACTGTTGAATCCTTCCGGGTTGCATCTCTGCACGGTGTCCGCTGTAAACAAAAACATAAGGGCAAAGCTGACGTTGTGTATCGTCGGTTAATTATACACACTCTCGGTTAACACACTAGCCGTCGTCTCTGCCTGCGGAGCGCCTGTTCGGGCATGTTGTTCCTCCGTACTGCCGCTCTCAGCTGCAGAGGTCTGACCGCTCTGCGCTGCCTGCCCGCCGGCTGCATCGCCTCCAGAACCACCGCTACATACATCCAGGGCCAGAGCCCGGAACCGCGTATCCGAGAATACTTCTACTATATTGACCACCAAGGACAGGTGAGTGTTTAAAGTGAAACAAAACCTGATATAAAATTATATTCTCCTGCTGACATGACATGATGTGTGCTTGACTTGCAGCTTTTCCTCGATGACACAAAAGTGAAGAATTTTGTCACCTGCTTCAAAGGTAAAAATGAACCCACACAGCGCATAAAGTGTCTACCAAGTCTCCCAGAATTACCTCCACCGCAAAGCCTTTCACTCGGGTCTAAAACAGCCTAAAGCAAAGACAATATTTCAGTATGCAAGTTTGCCATGAACCCCACAGTCAGGTGGAGTTGGTATAAGTAGCATCCTAACATGTTTGTTTGAGAACAGAAGAATTAAATCAGTTAAAGAAAAAAAGTGCTGTAAAACAAACAGCTGCAGAGAAGGTCTAGACTACCGCTACAGATACATTTCCATTCACTCAAGACACGGCCCAGAGATAATCCCTGGCTTAGAAATTCCTGTTAACAGTTCTGTTTCTATATATATTAAAGAAATATACACTGGATAAATAAAATAACAGGGGCCTTATGCAAAATGTGTCTCTCTGCTTTATGTAAACAAATTCTATCCTGGAATATTATATGGCACCAAATTTTCTGTGTGGCAATTTAATAAATCTCAACTTTGTTTAGGAATATGCACCATGTAACAATTTCTGCCGATAAGGAGACCTATTATACTGCTTTTCCAGTCCTATATTGTAGTTCTGTGACACCTGTATGGCAGCCTTGCATAATTCAAAGTTCAGGAAAAAAAAAATTCTTATACTGATTTGTCGTGTAGGCCTTCATTTCAGCCTCTGTCTGAACCAAGCAGGAAGCTTCCGGTCTACAACATGAAGCTGATGTGGAAGTCCCTGAAACGTGCATTCTATTGAACATCCAGCAGGGGGCGACTTATGGTTGCAAAAAGAAGTCTGGCTCCATTAGAAATAAAACGACCCTATTTCTCAGCTGAATTTTTACCTCAGTCAACACTTTCACAACACTGAAGTAACGTTCATTTAGTAAATTATGGTCCCATTTATTTTAAAATAGACCACAAAGCAGAGAATGTTTCAGGGTGGGATTATTTATGATTGACAAGTCATTACCATGGCAACCTGTCAATCAGGGTAGAGGCAACTCATACCCACGGCGCTGTGTAAATTTAACCAGCGCCGTTGAGAAAGCTTATTAAAAGTTGGCTGCTCACTTTCTCTGATGAGTACATTTAGTTTTAAGACTGTTTTTCGCTAGACAAAGTTATCAAGTTACCCTGTTAAAATGACAGTCAATGTGAGTTACTAGCTAAGCAAGCTAGCTAGTTCTGCACATGGCCATTAGCTCCGGTGTATCGTCACTTCCGGCCACTTCTGGGTCGCAAAAACTCAACATGTTGGCCCCCTATTGGCCAAATTCAAAACGGCAGTCCACAAACCAACGAGTGACGTCACCACGACTACGTCCATTTCTTATATACAGTCTGTGGTCTGAACAAGCTGTAGATGCTGCTGTCTCTTTAAGTACCCCCTCTCAAAGCCCACTGTCTTCTGATAGGACAAGACCTGAAGCCATGTTACCAGGCTATTGTTGTTGCTGGGCGGAACAGTTAGACTGAGGCTGTGTTTGAAACGGGCTAAACTGCTGTCTCAAACAGTGTCTTAACAGGACAGCGAGGCATCGAATGCTGTTCGAAAAGCTCTCTATCTCTTCATGTCTCCTGAGATGCCTTCAAGCTGCCCCAGTAACGGCTAGTTTTGAAGGCAGCATCGTTGGTGACTTGACGCTGACCATAAAGCAGCGCGGCTGCTGCCGCCGGAGCTTTCAACAAGCCGAATTTGGACACAAACATACGTTTTTAAAAGATTTTAGTAGATTTCTCGCTTTTTTTTTGAACATTTAATGAAAACTAAACACTAAACTATCATATTACATTATCATATTATTATATTAGCACGTGACTGTAACCAACCAAGTTTGTTCAGTATAATTTCTGAGGCGTCTGTTAACCGTTTGGCTTTTCTGGTTAGCTGATGCTAAGGCTAGCGTCTCTTCTGACAGCCAGAAGAGACACAAGACGGCGTGCTGACATCACACATTGCCGTAAGCGCTGCCCTAGGCTGTTCGAAACTGATGTAAACAGAGCTGCCTTCACTTGAAAGTGCTGCCTTTTGAGGCAGCTGTCTATTACGTATCAAGGCAGCGAGGCAACTGCCCTCCATTTCGAACACCAACACCGGCTCCGTCTGGCTTGGTATTACATAGAAAGGAGCCGTTGGTAGAAAAAGCGGTTGTAAACAGAGCGTTCAGAACAGGAGGAAACCTGAGGTTTTTGCACACAGTTCTTTCTTATAAATGCTTTAACCTCATTTTTTGAAACTTTGGCCATGTTTAACATGAACATCCAACATTATAACATTGTAGATAAGTCATAAAATGTGGAAAAGCATAATAGGTCCCCACCTGAGAAGCCAAAACAGGTTTTTAAACTGGATTTGGCACTCCTTCAAAAGATGAGACTAGCAATGTTCTGTATTTTTGTTATTGTCACTGAATCCCATGAAAAGACTGAAGCCAGCAATGTGTTTAACTGTCTGTGGCTCTCAGCTCCAAGCCCATTGGTTCCTACTGACATACATCTTTAAAAACAGCTTACAAATATATATGTGCATTTGTTTGGGACTATTTTAAGCGGTAGATGAATCCACTTGTAGTGCTCTAGTGAGTATTTGGGGCAGCAGGATGGTGTATGTGGGACTGGACTGGCAAAATAGTGTGTGTTCAAGGGGATGAATGAACATATGTCACCCAGTGTGGCTCACTGATGTGTTTTTAATAGTTTTGGGTTAACAATAAAGCTCTATGACTCAGAGGAAGAAGAGACATCAGGCACACAGTACACATACGCACAGAGTACTTGCTGTTACGATACATTAGTAGGAAAAAAATATCATTAGACTTTTATCAGAAAGGAAGGGCCTCAAGATCAATGAACCACGGGATATTTCAATAAATCAAATTTGTGCTAAGATAGGCTCAACACAGTGTGAAACCAACGCTGGTGCCTTCAACACATTCCTGATCTAATTATTAGAAATAGAGCAAAACTTCTATTTTTCTTTGTATGATGTTTCTGTTGCTTTAATTCTCAGCATCATCCATGTTTCTTTATCCCCAGATAAACAGTTCTTGGTCTTCTTCTTCAGTCGGCTGCGTTCAAATCGGAGCGGGCGCTATGAGGAGGACTTCCCCTTCTTGTCCCTGTGTGGCAGGGAGAGGAACTTCCTGCGCTGTGATGACCTTCCTGTGGTCTTCACCCACCTGCTGCAGGGAGGCACGGGGGATCAGGAGCTGCTGTCGTACTGCGGCGGGGCCGAGAAGCTGTCCGCCCCGTTCCGCCCAGAGGCTCTGTTCATGCATCCGGTCAGTGGACGAGTTTACCACCCCTGCTCAGAGCGAGAAGGAGGGGTCGGCCTGGTGAGGTCAGCTCTGGCCATCGAGCTCAGCCCATACTTTGTTTATGCTCCGGAGCACGGCCAATCAGGGCAGCCCACGCACTTTCTCTGGGGAGGACAGAAGCACACACTGACCAATGAGCTCGCAGGATGCTTCGTCACTGCGGAGGATGGCAGCGGGCAGCAGGGAGAACTGGGATAGTGACCTGGACTGGTTAAAGGTGTACCTTTTGAAATGCTATCCTGTGAGATGTGCAGACAGCATCAAACTGGCAGTGGGAACAGACAGCTACTTTCTCACAGCTGTCAATCACACATCACAATGTGATTTTTGAAGCCGGCTGATGTGTCCTCCTTTCCTAATTAATGTGAGAAGTCAAATTCACTAATGATGCAGCGCGTGTTATTGTATTTCATTGGCTAAAGCAAACGCAAACCCCTCGAATAAAGCAGTGTCTACGTGCCACCCCCTCATTACAGGTTGCATTTAAAACAAAATTTCTCTTTGCTGGATTAATCTGAATTATATTTATGGTCCTGAAGAGGTATAACTATCCAGTAACTGTAATTGGGTGTAGCAGAAGTATAGTCACTTTCCTCACATGCTCAGCATGTTTAAAGATAAAATTCAGTCACATGCAAAGCAGATTCTTAGATGAAACTTAATTAACCCAAACTAGTAATTATAGCAAAGTTGAGAGAAGAGAGCAGTTATTTGGCACATTGATGGTAATACGCCAAACAGCAACAGAACATACCCAGAAAACAACATAGCCTACAAATATTTAAGTTATAGTGTCTTTGCCCACATGACAGAGTAGCAGACGTCTATAGCAGAGCATGTATAAATTGGGAAAACATGGTTAACGTTCTTTAAATACAAGAATATGTGCACAACAACAGGAACATTTTCTGGCAACCCGAAGTGTGTTTTGCCAAAAACAACAAACTCTCGACAAGAATTTTAGAATATACTACTGAATGTGTGCAGTCAGATCCTTCTTGAATAAAGTAGTTCACTTTATTTACTTTACTCTGAATGTCTTGTTTTCTTTTTTTATGTTTTTTGTTGACACAAAATATTTTAGCTGCAGATCTTCCAACCCTCTATGTCGAAGTACATTCACTCAAATATAGGACCATTCTAATGCCTTTCAACATCAGTGTAATCTTTAAGAAATCTACTTGCCCCTATACAATTTTTTTTATTTGATAGCAGTTATCAAATAACAAGAGAAAAGTTAATTAGTCTTTTAGTTTATTCTTCATAAATAATGAAGTAAATGAACCAGAACAAGGACACAGTGTGAGAGATGCAAGATTCTTGCATATCAAAATGAATTGAGAGCCTCTCTGCTTCTCCCCGGAGATGAACTAAACTGAGTAATACATAAATTATCAGAAACTTTGTTTTTACCTGCTGCCATTCTATCTGGAGTAGAGATGGATATTGTTGATTTTACGATTGATTTTATTGATTCTTTTTCAATACTCTTATCGGTTCTTACATTTCTAAATAAGTGCTTTAAAAAATATATATTATTTTAAATAGTAAATTCAGAACAGGATTAGAAATAAATATTTTAAGTTGAACTAAATTTTGTTTCTAGAGCGGCAATAATGTTTGCAGTAAAGTCACTGTATAAACTCAATATTTCACTGGAAACAAATCTAAAATTCCAATAAAACAAATCATATTCCTGTCAGTAAAATACTTAGTGAAGTTTAGAAAGAATGAAGAACTTATTTCTGTCCTCCTCCTGCTGTGACTCACTGCCTGCAGGCACCGCTGGCCGAGGGAGGAGCGGCTGTTTTGTCTCTCAGGTTGTTTTTCTTTTTCAGTATTTAAAGATACCTGGCAAACTACACTAAACGGTTAGAGAATATACAGACAGCTTTCGTTTGAGCTAGTTTGTAACAATTCGCTCAAAGCTGAGCTAGCACACTGTGCTTCTGTAAAACATGGTGAATGAGAGACTGTGGGCAGAGCAGATTAAAATATGCTTTCGACATGTTGACGTGTTTATTGAACAGGTGTATTGAGCTCAGGACTGACACAGAAAACATGGGAGAGGCTGCGGCGAAAAATTACACCAAAACAATTGGGCAAGTGAGTTGCTAGATTTACTTGGGCTACCTGACATGGTATTTTACTTTCCCCAGGGAATTAGATAAACAGTATGCCTGTCTGGTACTTGCACTTCCATTTTGTGCTGTTTACTCCAGTACATTTATCTGACTGATGTATTGGTTATTACACAGATGAAGAAAATTGGTTTTTGAGTAGTGATAGCTTCAGTTTTACCCTTACGAAAATGTCCTATGGTAAAATACCATACAATTTCTGAGTACGTCATGTTCCTATGGTACTGTGCAATAATATAATATATAATTCCTGTCGTAAATTCCTGTGGTACTCGAGAGGCTTGTATGGTATTTTAGGACGTTTACCACAGGATTGTACCTCAGGCTCTGCGGTAGGCTATAGGTAGGATATATTCTGTGGTACTTTACCACAGAATTTGCTTTATATGTGTAGCCTGTAAGGCCGTACCACATGAATACCACAGGAACCTTTTTTAGACCGAATGAAGTGTTTTTGTCAGTAAAATACATGATTGCATTCGTTTTCTACATTTTTTTTTTACATTTTATACCATGGTTAAAAGTTTGCATTGGGCTACCTGGATGGGACGTTTTGTTCCGCTGTTTTACTGAACAAGTGATCAGGAAAAGCTCCGCTACCTTGGATATATTAGAAAAAAATACGTCATCTAATAAAATATTTGTTTCACTGGAAAAGATCGTACAGTTTCTGGGAAACAAACGCCTCGTTATGCCTTTTGGGGGTGTTGGTCTCCGCTCTGTTCCTGCCACAGTGAAGGAGTCGGTGGGGCTTTGAAAAAACTGCAAGTCCCAGAGATCTCTGCATCAGTGAACCTGGAACCACGGCTTGAATAACATGGCAGCGCCGTCCAGCAACACATGCGGGCTTATGGAGCGGTCCATCCGGGAGCGGGTCCCCCCGCTGCTGACGGACCTGTACCAGTTCACCATGGCGTACGCGTACTGGCGGTCCGGCCGGCACCAGGAGCCCGCCGTGTTCGAGCTCTTCTTCAGGGAAAATCCGTTCGGCGGCGGCTTCTCGCTGTTCGCCGGGCTGCACGACTGCCTGCTGTTTCTGCGCAGCTTTCGCTTCACAGAAGAAGGTGAGCAGAATGTCAGCCTTGATTATCTTACTAGGCTAAAACTATTTTAACAGCAGCAAATCACAAAATCTAATGTTTCACCGGCGTACCATTGCTTTCATCCAAACTCCCAAAAAACATTTACGCATTCCGGTTGCGCAATACCTCACTGTGTGATCCCCGTGAGGGCTTTAACGTGAATGCCGGTGAAGTATTTCGGTGAACTTTGACATTTGGCTCTGAACTTTAGCACACAAGAATAATCTTTAATCTTTTGTGTGCTGTAAAGACCAGTGCATGAAGCAACATGGCACACACCGCATACCAACAAAGTTTAATGAAACGCGCAGCGGAAACGGTCATTTGCTTTTAAGAGGCTCAATTCAAGTTCGCACAGATGGAATTAAAAGACAATTAAAATTTGTCTTTGGTAAATTATTGTATATTGGCTCTTTTCCTTTTGTAAATAGTCTTAATATTTTACTTCTGGCAGAGCCAAATAGACCTAAATACTTTCCACAAATGAGTTATCATGGCCACTCAAACATGTGTAAGCACAGTCAAACCACTTTATTGGAAGCTGCCGGATTGGATTAACTGTACAGAAAGTTATTAGATTTAGCTCTATTATTGTAATTGTGTATGTTTGTGGGTGAGACAGGACATGTGAGGGGCGGGGCACATTGAGGACACGTGCTTGTGTGAGAGCGCATGTGTTGTAGGATGAAGGATTCCCTCTGTGGTTGGTCTTACTGACAGCAGCTCCAGCTGTTGTGTTAACGTTGTGTTTTGTGGATCCAGATGTAGAGTTCCTGCGCTCCGTCCTGCCCCAGGCCACCGACCCCGCCTTCTTCCAGTTCCTGCGAAGCCTGGACTGCTCCGGCGTCACACTCCGCTCCGTCCCAGAGGGCACCGTTGTGTTTGCCAGGGTGAGTGTCAGGGTGTAACTGGAGGTCAAGGGTCAAATACTGGATGTGCAGGGAGTCAGGGGATGTAATTTGTGCTATGTCCCAAAAACATTGGTAGGTGCCTTTGATGGAGGTGGCAGGTCCACTGGCTGTGGTTCAGCTGTTGGAGACCAGTTTACTGTGTCTGGTCAACTACGCCAGGTAACAACCAACCAAAATACACACACACACAAAACAAACTAACACATGTAACATTTGAATGCTGTTCCTGTATGAGCTAATGATAATTTTGCTCAACACATCAATAGTGAGCCATTACATTCGTGTGTATAGATATTTGTAGGATAGAATGGTGCAGACATTCAGTAGGCTATCTCAGAACAAAGCTACTCCACGGCCCACCAGACTCCATTAAGGAAAACACAAATGTTCCCTCGCAGCTCACAATAAAACTAATAAGACTCACCAAAACCGTCCTAGTCTTTCTACTGTTCCAACAATCACCAGCTCTCGTTTGGTAAAAATAAATCCTTAGATGAGAAAAGAAATAGCCATGAAATAGCTCGCTCCCTGGCTGGCTCCTCAGCAGAGCTCTCCTATTCTCCCATGGGGCGAGACGGGACTATCCCCGTGGCATGTGGTCTCAGGTCCTGGGGTCGATGCGGCGTCCCACTCTCACCACCAACTGCACTCCATGACAGGCTTATGCAGACAGCCACACACATACAGACATACTCCCACAGACACACACATACACCCACTAACAGACACACAAATTTAGGTTGTCCATGGTTGGACTTGTAGGTGCGTTATTCATGCATATAAATATGGTCTTTATTTAATTACATTTTTGTTATTTCCTATCTCAAGGCTGTGCTGTTAATTATTTATTTTGCTTGACTTTTTCCATTCTCCTACAGTTTCTTGTGCCTGCTGTTTATTGCTGTTGTTTGGCTGGTCGTCTCCTGTTGTTTGTGCCCCCCACCCACATTTCCATAATTAAATAAATAATACAGAAGACAAAGGAGTATATTAAAACGCTGGCGTTAAAGTAAAATCTTTCACAACGTGGTACCCAGCTCGTCAAACTGCATGCCAAGCTGCTGGGCAGGACAGGGTTAAGAAAGAAGAAGAAAAAGAAGAAAAAGAACTAGCCGAGACATCGCTCTCCTCAAAGCTAACAGTTTCACAGCGAGAGACTCTCGTGAACTAACATGCACATGCAGCCAGACCAGCTACCAAAACAAAGAACAGAGAAGCTCAAATGACAACAGAAACACAGAGGGCGTGTTACGTCATTCTCTGCTCAGAATGCCATTACTCCGATATATCTTGACATAGCAAATAGTTGTTTGCTGCTGTGTTAATGTACAGCATCTCATATACAGAACCATTTAACAAAAATTAAATAACCAAAGCAAAGGGGTGGGGGGGTGCAGATAATTCGAAGCAGTGTTTCACGTTGGCTTTAATCATGAGACCAAACTGTGCATTAATAACACTGTGTAAAAGTTTGGCTCCAGACATAAAACAGCCTGTTTCTGTTCTGCCTCCTCTCTGTTGTCAGTCTGGTGTGCAGTAACGCTGCCCGATTCCGCCTGGCGGCCGGACCCAGGAGGAAGCTGCTAGAGATGGGCCTCAGGAGGGCTCAGGGACCAGATGGAGGGCTCACCGCCTCACGATACACACACATTGGAGGTGAATGCTGTCTGGTCCGTCAAACATTCTGACACTCACTATGTCAAAATTTTGTACATTTTAAAACAAGTGCAGTAAGCCTGAGATATATATATTTTATTATGTCTGTATGATGTTGTAATCCTACATCAGAGAGAAATGGCCTGGATCATTTCTATTTGATGTAGGATTACAACAATAAGCACTTTCCCTCCCCAACATAACACGCACAGATAGGCGTTCCCACTGAAAGGAGGCAGATGGACCTGGATCCACATGAAAGGGGCTTTATCAACCCCAGGAGCTGAGAAACCTTTGAAAAAATGATTTAACTTTACCTTAACCTCTACTGCAGAAACTTGGAGGAATGAGTCTTACACAGTGTGTCTCTAACAAAGAGTGAACATACACAAAGACTTGATAACATATAAAAAAAACAAATTAACAAAATCCAACAGAGACGATTTACAGTACTTTTTTTTTTTTCTTAAATCTGTCTCCCAGGGTTTGATCTCACCAGTAACGTTCAGGCTGGCTTCCTGTTTGGGATCCCCGTCGCAGGGACGATGGCGCACTCATATGTCACTTCCTTTACCTCCCTGGAGGAGGTCTGGCCACAAGTGAGTATGTGTTCTCTCCTCCAGTCATCCTTAAAAGGACCATACCAGTGGTTTGGCATATTTTTAGCTCATTAAGAACAAACTGTGGGCGCTCACTTCATTGTCTATTATCATCCAAAGCATACAATGTGTTTGTGGATCACAGTAAACATTTTACCGCCTTTTGTTTTATTATGTTGGATAATGGGCAGATAACTAGGCTCAGTGTAGTCCAATAAACCTAACTCACTGGTGGGCTGGCATGAACCTGCTGTCTACCTACAGTGTAAGTGTAATCAATAGGTTTAATCAGTGGCGTGACCTGAGTCAACTAGTTTGTATATTTGGAATTTAATTGTCAGGAATGTGGATAAATTGTTTCATTGGAGGCACCTTGTGTGTTGCAGGAATCATGTAACCAACCGTAGAGTTAACGGTGACGAGTACTGCAGTGCAGGGAAACTATCTGTTTTAAACTGATAAGAGAAAAATAACATTGCTGTTAATGGTAAAGCTGGAGTGTGGGAGTTTCCACATAACATGAACGTCTGTTACATTCAAGTCCGCGCCAACTGAGTTCACACAGTGCTGATAAGCATATCATCAACAGGTAAATCTTTCTGTATTTAGCAGTTTTTAAATCTGGTGTCTGTGGTGACATTCCCACAGTGATGTGTTTTATGCCAACCAGCAGTAATTAGTTTGCCAGAGCTGAAGGGGGGGCGACCGTAGCGACAGCAGCAGCTCAGGATGGCAGCCTGTACATCTTTAGCACGTGTCCACAGAGTTTTGTAATTACTCTCATTGTCAGAAGGGGGAGCTAGACGTTCTGCACTGCAGGGTACATACTCTAGTTTCAAGTATACTGTTTTTAGAACTCAGTTGGTGCATTCAAAGGCACTCTGACATCTGAGATTTTACTGCTCAGCTTTCAGAATGTAAAACCCAATGTGAGTAATTTGTCCCTATTTCGTGTCCCCACTCAGACTCTTGAGGCAGCGAACGGGGACCCTGGGCCAGTTGACTTCATGTCGTTGACGAAGGGCTGGTTGAGTCGTCTGTGTGAGTTTCTGGAAGCGGAGCCTGGGAGGATCTGTGAGGGCGAGTTGGCGGCCTTTTTGTCCTACGCCATAGCCTACCCTCAGAACTTCCTCCCTGTGATCGACAGCTACAGTGTTGGCTGGTAACAAGTGATGTTACTTTTGATACTGCAGATGCTCGTCAATAACATACAAAAGTTTCAGCTGGAGCTACGTATTAAGACTTAAGACTATTGCGTTGAGTTTGATGTAATTTAAGAGCAACACATTCATTTTGTTCCTGTTTATTTCAATTTTCCTGCATCAACACAACTGTACTTTTTACTCCACTACATTTATTTGGTACCTTTAGTTACCCGTTACTTTGTGCATTCCTATTAATTATTATTATTAATTTATTAACACAGATTTAATCAACAAATAAATTATGATGTATCATTATGGGTTAAAATAAGATAAAACTTATTTATACCTGTGGAGAAAATCCCAAGCTTTCCAGCAGTATATAAGATAATTACAATTAGTTCCACCATTACAAGCTGCAATGTTAAAGTGATTAACACATTATTGAATCAATGATTATAATAATTATTCTGAAATGAGCCATTTTGCGTAGTAAGTACTTTTTTCCCCTTTGAGTATATTGTGGCGCTAATAATTTTACTTAAGTAAAATTCTGAATGAATGACTTTTACTTGTATTTCTACACTGTAACTACATTGTAAGATCTGAGATCTTCTTTCACCACTGTGCTGGAGCAGAGGCACAAGGATTTTGCTGCACTAAATTATTTTTACCAGCAGGTGTCACTAGTGTACACTGAGATAAACCAGGTCTGGAGCAATGAATGTGTTAACGAGTCTATTAGTGATCCAGTTGCTACTGTCACTATTCTCCTCATCTAACCTCCTATGATGACATTTGCGTGTGTGTCTGATTTCAGTAGCGGCCTGTTGAACTTCTGCGCCGTGGCCTTGGCGCTGTGTGAACTGGGCTACAGGCCTGTAGGAGTTCGCCTGGACAGCGGCGACCTCTGCAAGCAGTCAGTTGATGTCCGTCGTGTCTTCAGACTCTGCGGCGAGCAGTGAGTAAGGTGCCATGCTTTGTGTGGGCGTTGATATTTCTTTAAAACCCACTGTGAGAATATATCTCCCTCCTCCAGATGTTCCTTTTTCATCTTTTCCTTTTTGCTCGCTTTCGTCTCTACAGTTTCTCCGTCTCTACCTTCGATTCACTGATCATCGTTGGGACCAATAATATCTCAGAGCAAAGCATGGCGGAGCTTAACAAGAAGGTAACTTGACTGAAAATGTGAATTGTTTTAAGATGATCATTTTATTGTGTGTCATCTTTACTGCCTTCGTGCCTTTTCCCCTCATGTTCTGTGTATCGTCGTTTCAGGAGAATGAGATCGATGTGGTTGGTGTTGGAACACATCTGGTCACCTGCACAAAACAACCCTCTCTGGGCTGTGTGTATAAGGTAACAGTTAAGACAAATGTGCGCTTAAATGCCCCAAACTCACTTAATGGCACCATTTTTGTATGTGTGTTAGCTGGTGGAGGTGAGGGGAAGGCCCAGGATGAAGATCAGTGAGGACCCAGAGAAGAGCACTGTCCCTGGGAGGAAAGCCGTCTACAGGCTACTAGACGCTGAGGGTGAGAATTCAACTTCACTTTCTGAAGAATAGCAACATGGCTTGTTGGTTTCCTTGTGTAAAATGAGCAGTACAGCCTCATGGGGCTTCCAGTTTGGCTGCACACGTTACAGCTTCTCACTCTTTTTTCATTTGCAGGCCATCCTTTTCAGGACTTGGTGTGTCTCGCAGTGGAGTCTCCTCCAGAGGCCGGAGTCTCCCTGAGCTGTTACCCTCTTGGGAGTGATAACTCCTCTGTCTCAGTCACTCCAGCACAGGTCACCTGCCTGCGTCAGGAAGTGTTTACCAAAGGACAGGTGAGCATTGGCTGTGATCCTCACATCATAATTTATATCAGTAGACTAGCTGCCGCTTCATTATGCTTGTTGTTCATCTGAGCAAAGTCTAATTATACACCAGAAGTGAACTGGAAGTCTGTAGAAAGACTTAATATATCCGACAGCAGTAGACACTCTGGACTTTGTGGAGGACACACCCATAAAGTCTGCAATTTGCATTCAGCTCCCTGCCCTTTCGCTGCACTTATACCATAAACTACATCTGAAAGCACCGAGTTCGAGGGTGTTATGTGGTAGTTTTAGAAAGGAAATGCAGGAAAATCGCACATCCAGAAGCAAAATTTATAAAATTGGTTAACTGGTCGTGTGCACGGCATCTAAAATAACAATCAACCACAGTTAATGCAATAACATCAATAACATCTATTATTCTGCCTTACAAAGCAAAAAGAATCATACTTAATTAAAAGACAGATTTGATCACTCGTTTTTATAATAAAGTACATTTTGGGAGGCACAAGACTACATTCCATTGTTTTATGTAGGCGTTTAGTCTTTCTGAATGTGCGTCCCACTCTTTTTAGGTCACACACCCTCTGTGCAGCGCCGCAGAAACTAGAGCAAAGGTCCAGGTCTCCCTCCAGACTCTGCACCCTCGACATAAGAGGCTGCAGGAGCCAGACTCTTACACAGTGAGTTTCACAGACAAACCCAAAATCTGTACTGGATCCATTAATGCAGAGAAATTCAGGCCATCCCACAGACACAGAAGCCGAATTTCAGAAACGATACGCTTTGTACTTATGTAAGACTTTTCCCCCTTATCTCACCAGGTGGCGCTGTCGGAGGAACTCCACAACCTGGTCACAGAGATTCAAAGAGAAAGCTCCAACAGCAGAAACTTTTTAGCAAACTAAAGATAATCCAAGACAACAGTTCTGTTGTCATCTCTTGTTTTTTTATGTCTTTTTATTGACACTCTTTTCTAAAGTGCCAAATTTTGGAGAACATTATGAACCCCATAAGAGTTTTAACATCATATTCTCTAAATACGGGAATACACAAACATTTTGTGGCCATTGAAAGCTAATGTCAAAAAAATGGGGTTACAGTGAACAGAACGTGACAAGAAGCCCAACAGGAAGAGATGAAAATATGTTTTTATGGTCGTTTCAACAAAGAAGCTGCCAAGCTATTTAAATTGATGACTAATGTAACTGTGGAGCACAGTCAGTCACACTTCCTACACTGACAGATCAATGCGGACATCCAGATAAGATATTAAATGGCCCTGAACTTTGTTCTCTCTCTCTTTTTTTGGTTGAAAGGCACAGTCTGATCTTCCCTGCAAAAATTTCAAAACACAAAATTGCAACCTGTTAATTCTCTCAAATTGAACAATATGTGTGAAAACTAACTAATATTAGACAACAATTAAAACTCTTTAATGTTTTCCGATTGCTGAAAAAAGTTTTGTTTACATCAGTAATGAGTAAAATTTCTTTTTTGACCTTGGAAACAAAAAGAGAAATTAACTCAAGATCCACCTCTCAGCTTCTTCATGAGATTTCAACCACCTGTGGCAGCTGTCCTCAGCAATTGGAGTATTTCTTTTGACATATAACTCTGCTAAAAAACGAAGTAAAAGCTCACTTAAAATCAGAGGGAGGCAGCGAGTTACAGTTAAAATCTACTGAAAAAGCTAGTAAACATTGAGTTGAGATTAATTTCCATAGATCAGTAATGTCTGTGAATGTTGACCCATATTTTTAATTATGAATTGAAATACAAAATAGTTTTTAATTTGTTACTCGAAGCCTTTAACCATGTACAGTATGTGAACCTGTGAACTGAATCACAGATTGACCCTTCAGTAGTTCATGTCTGCTGGACGAAAACCCACCAAAATTGGCACGTACTGCAAATTCCACCCACTTACTCAGGCAAAAAAAATGGCACTCATAGACCTCAAGGTGGCACTATAACAATCACCTTTACATTTTAGCAATTATCTTGAAATTCATCTGCATCTTTGCTCCCTTGGTTTATAGCTCTAAAAATGTCAAATAGTGAGACTTTTTATCAGTTTTATCTAAAACCTATTTTGTGAACTCGTCCCAGACAGTTTCATCGACCTAAAACTTTGGCAGGATCATCTACGGACGTTGCTGATCAAAAGTTAAACAGAATTTTGATATGTCAATCTGTTTTTTCCCATAAATTTTTACTTTTGTGTATTTACCATAGACTGTATGGTATTTTCGTACAATTTTACATAAATTGGCTTAAGCTAGTATTAAGGTTAAGCTAGCAACCAAACTTGACGCATCTGCGTCACCTCCGGCCTCAGATGCTCGGCCTGAGCTTCGCTGAGCAGTCCTGGGATATTCTTCCACTAGGGGGCACTACCTTGTAATTGGCTGCGTGGATTCGTACAAAATTCGGTTTGTATGATCTAGGGTCACTACTCAGTTGATGCATAAAATGTGGTAGTGATTGGTCAAAGTGGGTGTGGTTTATTATAACAAATGTAAATTTCTAGACATTTCTCATTCCAAATTTCAGGGGGAAAAAAATCACCTGTACGTCCCAGAGAGCTAAAATTCTTTCAGCATATCCACTAATTTTTGACAAACTGCAAACTATGGTCAACTCAGAAGTCAGTCACTATATTTTTCAGAATATGCTAAATCAATTAACATGCATATCTTCACAAGTCTTCAAATGCTACCAAACTCAACGGAGTTGTTCTCCAGATGGCTGATATCAAGTGTTTAAAAGGGTTCTCAGATCTGTCAAACGGTGAGTCTGCAGTGATCTTCAGTATCTTGGTGTAACTTGGACAGTTTGTACAGGTTTTTTTGCTATACTCTGGAGATCTGAAGTCTGACTTGCTGACAGCGGCAGTGTCTTTAAAACTTGGAAACACAAAGAGTTGCAGGTGGGTTGAACATTTCACCCAGTAGTCAGATACATATAATGACACTCTGATTTCAAGATGATGCTTTAAAAATCAAGTTTGCATTTCTGCAATTATCTCAAAGTCCAAATTCTTTCATCACTTTAATCTCTCAAGTCTCTCAAGATAGTTTTGCTCTACATCTGCTGGATGTGTAAATCGGCTAACACTACAGCAACTACAACAACTTAATGTGTTGTGCTGTGTTTTTCAGCTTTTATTGAGTTTTTCTGCTACAAAAATTATCAATGCATCTTAGATTTCTGTCAGTTCTGGATATTGACAAATTAAAAAAAAAATCTGAAATGCTACTTTTGAAGTTTATCACTTTCTTGTTCGTGCATATTTCAGCTGCTGTTTGTTTTAAAGCCACCGTGTCTAGAATTTGAAACTTTCCTACTTTGGTGCCCTCTCAGTGGTAGTGTAAAATTTTATTTTTACTTTCAGTCTGAAAAAAATACACAAATAATTTAGGATACAAGATAAGAAAACAAATAGCCTTGCATAAAGGTTGCAATGCATTGCAAACTGCTACAAAATCAGACTCATGCAACTATAAAGTTATCGCTCACAAGCCACAATCATTGTTTTAGATACATTTTTTGCTTGAATTTTAAAGTCAGGACCTCCTTGACAGCGTGTAGTTTTCCTGTGTGTGATGTTTGCTCTTGTCCTGTTTGTGTGCTTTAGTTTGAATTTGAAATCCAGCTCAGGATGATTGGCTGAAGAGTTACAGGATCCTCTTCGATTCTCTCCACTCTGTCATGAAAACTATTTTCCACAATTCTCCCCACCCCCTTGCCTTTCCTCTGCAGGACATTTGAGGAGAAGTGTGATTGGCTGCCTGCTGGCCATTGGTTTACACCCAGCAGACATATGGAGCTGATTAGACATGGAGAGGGTGTGATGTCATCCGTCTCCTGTCACTGAGGTGGTCAACACTCGGGGTGAATCTGCACTCACTCAGAGCCTTCAGTAGATGTTTGTCCTATTACAACCTCGGCAGATGTGGATTTCTGCTCAAGCACATTTCTGAAGATTTATTTATTGTAAACAGAAAGAAACTGATATTCAATGTTGGAAGACGTACTTGGAAGAAGAATTATTGAATTGTTCTTTATGCATCAAGATGTAAGTAATTTTAATGCTGTAGCTGGTGGAAGAGAAGCTAACTGAATACAATTTGGTCATTTGTATTTTCTAAGATGCATAATCCTTATCTGCAGAGTAACTGGCTGTCAGAATAAATGTGAAGTAAAAACAGAAATTTTTATAATTTATAGTTATGGTGTCAACTATTTTCATTTGCACTTATTCTACCAAATAATAGTCTTTATTATGTTTTAAAATGTCCAAAAAGCATTTTTAAAAATGCCAATTACATGTTCCCAGAGCCAAAATAACATATTCAAATTCCTTAATTAGTTTGATCAAGAGTCCATATTCAAGGATATATTTGCAAAGCGGGAAACAATAGCTTTTATAGACTTTTTGGTTCATAAATAACTTAAACCAGTATCAGTTTAATTTTCAGATCAACTAATCAATTAAAAACCAGATAATAAGAGAGCTAGAAAATCACACTGGTGATGTCACCTGGTCACCTCATGAGATATACTACTAAAAAACAAATTCTTCTTAAAGGGACAGTAATGCAGCTCAACGAGGTGGACAGTGTTTGCTGGGGACACACATAAAACCTTACTTTTTCGTACAAAAGTTAAACATTTTGATCACAGAACACCATTTGATTGAATAGATTTTAAGCAGAAAAACTAAATAATTAAATATTTTGGAAATGTTTTTATTATTGTTTTTTTTAGATCTAAGTTGAATAAACAACACATGCATGGCAAGCTTGCATAGTACCTCTTGAGCCCAAACAAAAAAAACCCAACAACTTAGAAGCCAATATCATTATATTCATAATAAATAACAATTGAATTACATCAAAAACCATATGGAACCAGTATTTGATCCAAATTTAGACAAAATACAACATGATATGTACTGGGGACGAAAAGGCACCACAAAAATAAACTGACCCAGTGGTTTTTAGAACAACATTTCCCTCTGAAATGTAGAGGAGGCGAAGTATAAAGTAGTATAAATGGAAAATACGTTCACATTGTACTTAAGCACAATATGCTAGTAAATTCAGGTTAGCCCTGGTAGAATTATTCTTGATGCTTTTCTGTCAGTTACTTATTAAAATGAATTGTTATTATTCCAGCTCTCATGGCTGTGCTGTGTTGTTGAGTTATTTTGCTTCTCGTTTCCGTTTCTCTCTCAGTTGTCTTCCTATGTCAGCTGTTTATTGCTGCTGTTCGGCTGGTTGTGTCTTTGTTTGTTAGTTTGTATGTTTATTTGTTTGTTGTTGTTTTTTCTCAGGCCCAAGCCCCCCTCCCCATTCTCTTGCAGGTTTTTGTTGCTTTCTGCAATTAGTGTTTCCTCCCGCTATTTCCTGTTGTCCCCACCCCCCCATCCCTGTTCTCTTGCAGGTGTGGTCCTTTCTCCATGCTGTCTGTTTGTGTGGTGTTTGTGTCCCCCATCCCCGTGTCTGCCCTCCCTGTCTGTCCAATGACGAATAAATTTAAATAAATAATGAAACAGACAAAGGAATATATTAATACTCTCTTGTTAAAGTAAAATCTGTCAGCACAATATGGTATCCAGCTCCTCATACTCTACCAAAGTACTTAGTTACTTGCCACCAATGAAGTCTCTAACACACTTAAATGATTAGGAAACATTGTTTATGTTTGCAAACAAAGATGCTATTTTTCTCCAACCACACAACAAGTCAACAGTTTTAACAGAAACGTTATTGTTCCTCAAAATGCTGCAAACATTATAATGATGCATTATATATACATATATTAGGCTTTATCAAATACAAACTGAGGATAAGAATATATTATATTTGGAAGCAATTCATATGTTTTTCAGCAAAGTTTCAGATTTATATATTTATTAAAATGCCTTCTGGGATTTATTGATAGGTGTAAAAATATGGCTCATTGAACACTTTATTTTTATATTTCTCTGTCAGCTTCATTTTTTATTTTGAGGGCACTGGATGAACTTTCTATTAATTCGTTTTTATTCAGAATATTGTTATTTTTGACCTTGGAAAAAATACAAACTCAAGTATAGATTTGGTTTGTTTGGCCTTTTATTCTTCTTATGATTCTTCTTCTTATTATTATTATGTTTCTTTTCATATTAGAGAACTCTAATCTAGCAACTAACAAAAAGAAAACCCCTTACCAAAATAAATACTTTAATTTAATTTAATTTATTGTATAAATGATTTATTGCTGCAGGTGACTGCCTGACATGTTATTGACCTTTGTGATTTGACCCCACTTGACCTCTTGACATATCAATTTGTATTTCAGACTTTAGCGGTGGAGGAAAAAAAAATCTCCCTTCCTTCCTCCAAAGCTGCAGATCTCCTGGAGACCCGCGGAGGTCGCTCTGCTCTCCGCTACGACTCTCCCTCCACTCCCCTCATCCTCCCTCAGATACTAACAGGACAGAAAGGGAAAAAAAAATCTGATCAAGCCTTTCCGGTCTGCTAGCCCTAATTTCCTCTCAAGACCTCTGGCGTTGGAGCTGTAGCGACGCGCAGACATAGGGAGGGAGGGATCCTGCGTGAGGAGCAGCAAGAGGGAACTGGGGCAATTAACGCTACCAGCACAACCCCGCACGCCTCTGTACGGCTTCTCCAGACGTGACTCCGTCGGACAATGCATCCTGTCGGCGGGGTGATGCGCCCTGGAAGGAGGAGTGTGTGAGGGGAGAGCAGAATGGTTCGGCGGATGAGAGCGCACACGGTTCTCGCCGCGGCTGCTCCGTGCTCTCCCGTCCGCGCGTCTCTGCGTGAAGCCGCCACAGAGCGACCGCCGATGCCCGTCCTCCTCTCCGCCGCCCCGCTGCACCCACCTCCGGGTATTTGTCCGAGTCGTCATTACATAACTCGGCGTCTTTGACTTTATTTTCCCAAAACCGGGAGTGGGATGCAGCCGACGACGCGGACGCTGCCCAAACTGGATTTAAAGCCGGACTGTGCTGCATTTGCCGTCGTGGATTGAAGGACTAGCAGGAGACACATAGTGGGTGGAAATCTGAGTCCAGCGGTGATGAGAGCTCACTCCGAGTGGATTTCGCTGGTGTGCTGCCAGAAGCATCTGGAAAGGATAACACGGGGATACACTCCCCCTCCAGAGGACAATTCACATCTCAGACATTTCAGCTCCAAAGTCTTTTAGCTTGTATTTTAATGGGACATAATTTTAATCACCCTGGAACACTGGAAAACCACTACCTGTATGCGAGTGGAACAATTTGGGTTCATAACAAGACTTCTTCTTTGCACCAGTGGTTTGGATAACTGGTGCATTCAGTAAGTGGTTAAAGGACACTCATCCTCACCCAGAAACCAGAACAGATTTCTGCAAGGTTTCCTCTGTAGCTATGCAGTGAAGATGTGTGCAGCCAGGTTCAGTGGCTGCCTCAATGGCTGTGCCGAGGAGGCCGCCGGTGGAGCCATGGGGCCAGCGGGTCCTGTCACAGCCTCCAGGATGCTGGACTGGTCGGAGGCTGGTCCCCGCATCCTCCACAGCCTGGAGATGGGGACGGTGATGACCCTCTTCTACCAGAAGAAGTCCCAGCGACCCGAGAGGAGAACGTTCCAGATAAAGCAGGACATGCGGCAGATAGTGTGGAGCCGAAATCCTGACAAAATAGAAGGAGAGCGTGAGTATTGCCATAAAAGCATGAATTGATTAGTGAGTGGCCCCACTGGGCACAGGCCCAAGGACCCCCTGACCCCTGCAGCCCTGGGCCTGTGCCCACAGAGCCTCATACAGAGCCTCTGTGTGAAGTGACTGCTAACATTTGTTGTTGGAAAGTTACAGAGTGCAGTTAAAAGTAGGGATCTAATCCAATATTTGCTTTTATAAAATGCTTTCCTTCATACTTCAGCTGCGTATCATACTGAGGCTACAGTAACATTTCATTAAAACACAGTAACATTAGTTAAAAGTTTTAAATCAGAACAGCAGAGTATCCCTGCTTTATGGTTTCTTATAATATTCTGTGCAGCAGTATTTAATATAATATCTGCAGAGGGGTGTCACAGTGCATCTGTTGTGTCAGGCAGCTTTAGACTGGAGTCAGTTGGCCTCTCTTCATCTGCAGCCCGAACTAAATACTGAAGTTCAACTGTAGCTTTTGAACCAACAGCAGCACCCGAGAGTTATGCTTCAAACTCAACATGACTACAAGAGACGTAAAACAAATACACTCATTCATTTTAGGGGTCTGGAGCTTTTACATGTTTGCTCCAGGGCCCCGTTATCACATAATCGGTTCATGCATCAAATACTAGGCATTACCTACAGTGGATGATCAATTTTGTGTCTCTGTCACGTGCACTGTATGCATTTCCCATCTTCACATCATTTATTTTATTATGTCCCGGTCACAGATTCTGTATCAGAAGATTCTCAAGCGTCAGCTAAAGCTTATCTGAGAAAATGCTGATAAATAGAGAAATACAACACCAGGGACGGTTTCTTCTTCTTCTGTGTTTGCATGTTTTCAAGTGCTGGTTCCCAACCTTTTTGGCTTATGACCCATTAGTCTTTAGTGTAACCATAGAGAGACTGGTCCCTGGAACTCGTGCAGACGTCCCGGAATAATGGAGGTGAATAATCTTGTTTAGGCTGAAAAACAGAGCTGAACTTTTTTTTTTTTTAAATTTAGAAAAACTTCCATTGTGGTAACATTATCCATAAACCTCCGCTTCATTTGTTTTCATTGTCACTATTTTTTTCAAAACAGTTCAAGTTTATGGATTATTCAGAATAGCGGGTACATTGTTTTTAGAAAGACAGACACACTGCTGATGAGTTGTGCCATTGTCGTGTCATTTTTCAATATTACCAGCACCACAAACAGTTCCATTGTATTAGTGTGGCTGTATACATTTTCCGAGAGAACGCAAAATATCAACACGTACAACTGAAATTGTCTGAATTTATACAATACTGTTTAGGGTCAGAATATGACTTGTTGGCCTTTGGATGATCTAACCCTTTAAAACATGCACGCACATGGAGAAACCAGGGCTGGATATCGAACCTAAACACTCTGTCGGAATCAGTCAGTTACCAAAAGTTGGTACTGAATGTCTGGTCTGAAAATGTAGTCTTGTTTGTCCTTGATCCCATATTTATCAATGTAAATGAGTCTTGTATGTCGCTGTATGCAATGTAGATAAAGTTCCTGTGTTCATACAGTGTTTAATGTTTTAGAACTTCGGTTTTTAAATAGGGAAAAAAAGATTTGGTAAAAAAGTCTGGTTATATTTCTCAAAATTTTTGGCATTGTAAAATGTATTTTGATTTAAACCACATGGCAACTGAGCAAATTCCACTCTGTAAAGACCATGAGATGAGGTTGAACCTCCCCAGAAAAGAGCAATTACTGTACGTTTTATCAGAATTTAAAATTTCCAAGGTCAAGAATTAGCTTTAGCAAGAAAAAATGTATTGTAAGTACTGATGCTGAAACTCAGGTATCATCAAATTAGAGATCGACACCTCAAAACTTTGGCTCATAAAACCAAAACTCTCTCTCCGTGGCTGGAAACCACCTGGGCTTAAAGAAAAATATGTTTTTAGAATTTGGGTGACCTGGCCCTCTTAAAAAGAAAGCTTGTGGGTTTGTATTGATCTTTTCTCCGTAAAGGTGCAAGAATGAGTATCACTGCATGTGACATTTTGTNCCCCCCCCTCGTATCCTGACCCGAACTTGCAGCTGAGGCGGTGTCGTGGCCTCCACAGCATGACCCCGTGACCTCTGCTTCCTCCATGTCAACCTCCCTGTAACACTTCAGACAAAATAGCATGCATGCTGCTGCCACATGGATCCTGAGTCCTCACCCAGTCCCAAGCTTCCTGTCTGTCTGACTGACACAGCGACTGACTGACTGAGTGACTCACTGACTGGCTGGCTGTGGGCTGAGGCGATCAAGGCAGCCTATTGGAGAGGAGTCAAGTGGCAGTGGTATACTAAGGCAGCAGGCTGTTGTGGAGCTGTTGTTGGAGCAGCATTCTGCCTGTCTGGGGTGCGGAGGCTTTTGTCTGTGCCCTGGATTTTGTGGCCTGGGGGAGGATTTCTTACAGTGTCTGTTCGCACCAAGAAAACTTATGGCATTCACAACTGGCATGATAGAGTTTCCTTCTGTCCGCCATGTGTTATTCTAACTCCCAAACTTTATGGTAGCACGCTGTATCTGTGTGTGTTCCTCCCTGTGAGATAGAAACAAAGTCTGTCAGGTTTACTTTTAACCAACTGAAGAAAACGCATGCAGATAAAAAAAACAACCTCTTCACTAATTGTACGACGCGTACGCAGCATTTATAAAAACGCACTGCAAAGAAATAAAACATGGGGAAAATTAGGAAAGATGATCAACGATCTTACAACATGTATGAATCATAACAAAACACGCAGAAAATACAGAAACAAATACAGAAGAGCTGCAAGTTACACAGAACAAAACAGAACTGAGTTGCAAAACAGACGTTTCCAGAGGAAACTAAAACTGATGAACACGCACAAACACACAGAAGACACTTTTTTAGCCGACTAAACTTTGTTGTACTAACATAGTCTATTTCTTATGCTAAAGCTTTAATTGTGCAGACTTTCAGTTGATTTAAAGGTTCTTGTGAGTAAGTTTTAGTGGCATCTAGTGGTGAGGATTGCAAATTGCAACCAGCAGCTCACGGTGCGTTCACATGCTCCAATTTCCTAATCAGGAAATGTGTGTTCACGTTCTCTTAAGTTGGAATGTGGACTCAACGTGGACGCTACAAAGATGTGTTGGCTTAGCATTATTAGAGCATATAAACACAGAAACATCTAGTTCACTCTACATGAACAGCAAACTAACTGTTACAGATAGTTGACATCAGTTACAGCATGAGCCAGAAATCATGGCCAGGTGAGTTCGTCTGGAAATGTGTGTTCCATTTTGTGTATTTCCAGCGTTTTTCTGCACGTGTTGGAGGATTGGTGAAGATGATTGCTTTATTTGCCGTGTTTTAAAGTTTAAACGTGCGTAGCTCTTAGGGCCACTGCAGATTTTTCTTCTTTTCCATCTCCAGAAACCCCATAACCTCCCCCTCCCCCCGTCATTCTGCGAAAGCTCAGAGACTAATGGCCGCTGCACACATGTAGGTGTTGTTTCTGCTCAGGGAACCTTGTCAATTATTTATCCATAATCATAAACCGCATAAACGGCGCCTTTGCTAATCCAAGGGACGGTAAGTACAAGTCTGAGCGTGCACGAAACCACAGCGAACACCTACACACCTCAATTAGACCAAATCTACACAATCCCACACCGATGAAAACACTGCTTTCTCTCACACACACACACTTTCATAACCCACAAACGCCCTTTTACAAACAGCCTCCCTCTGGACAAACCCACCAGTACATTCCAGGAACTCAGCGGGTCTCCCCTTCACTTTATCTTCCACAGCTCTATCTCTCAGCTACCCACTTTTTTTCCTCCTCCTTTCTCGCCTCTCCATTTTCCTCTTCCAGCTGTCCTTTCCTTCCCCCACATACCCACCTAAACTCCCTTCTCGTTTTCAAGCCTTTCTCTGACCTCCCATTTCACGTTCTGAGTCTATTTTCTTTCACTTTCTTTTTGAATTTCAAGGTCATTCACCTGATGCTTTGGTCTTTTGTTCTCACAAATCTCACTCAAATTTATCAAAGTGACCCCTTCACTCTGCCTCCTCACCTCCCCCTTCTCTCCTGCTTTTCCTTCCTTTGTTTTTGCTGCCTGATTTTCTTTTTCTACTGTTTGCTTTAAATTAAAGTTTCTCCCTAAGCTTTGCTACATACACACACACGCACTTGAAATCAGTGTTTTTCTTTGAGATGAGCGCTTTGGCAAACAGTGGAGGTATTAAATCCCGAGTTACAGGAAGTTTGGGGTTATCAGGGAGTGTCTCCTTTCCTGTCTCAGACTGAAGGACTGGCTAGCTGCAGGAAAACAAAAGTTCCGGCATCTTCTGCAGGAAGCAGGGACATGCACCACAAATGAGGCTCTGGATGCCTGAGATACTCATCATTTAAAGCACGATTAGGGTTAACCAAAGCATGGTCAAACTTGGCTGAAAATACTGAAAACGTATCCAAATTTAAAATAACTTATTACATTAACCCTAGTTACCCCAATGTTATTATTTATCCAAGATAAATGTCATAGTAAGGCTTAAGTATTTAATCTTAAACTAGCAATTTATACATTGTGAAAGAAATTATAACTGACAAGAAATAACAACCTGCTACACGTGGACTTCTGAATAATAATTTAAAAGAAACTCTCTGGGTAAATAACCAGGCTACTGTAGCAATAGTCTTTCATCTTCTTCTCAACCCTTCCAGTAATTTTGTATGTTGTTGCAAATTTACTGCAAAGTAAACCACAATATTGTTTTTTAATCATTTCCGGATTTATCCGGAATTCCGTTTTTTCCTGACCTGTAAATCTGACCCACGTGAAACATGCAGATCTGTAAAAAAAAAGGGGGGGGGGGTTGTATAGGAGCTGGCCGAATGGAAATGATTTGAGGACATCTACATAGGTCGACGTGTAAAATTTTCTTCCTTTCCAAGTCCAAGTATCAACAAAGATGTTTGTTTGCGTTCAGCTGCCAATTCCACACCTGCGCAGTGTGTACAAGTCGCTCTCGCCCATCAGTGGTACGTGACGTATTCGGCAGTAATACTGCAACATTACTTTTCCCAGTAAAGAGTAATGTAAAAGATTACTATTTAAAAAAACAGTTATATTGTTACAGTTACTAATCCAAGTAAACCTGATGTGAATGTGCAACCGCGCTGCAGCTCAGCGGCACCGGACCTTCTGTTGTTCAAGTCAGCTGTTACCCAAAAAGCTCTGCGCTCCTCATCAACAGACAGGCAAACAAGCTGCTCCGCAAGGTAACTATGGCAACGGCTTCTGTGTAACCGCCCGATCCTGTTAAACTGTCGCGGTCGTTCTAGTCTCACGCACACTCCCGCCAGCTGCCAGAGTTGAAATGTCAAACTTTTTCCTGCAGTCCCAGTATATTTTCCGGCTTTTTTGCCAATCACATACCTGATTCTTGTCTTCCTTCATAGCAAGCCATTGGTGTCCATTTATTTCTGTACTCAAATGACTTTTAATACATGCATTTTAATTTGTGTAAAGAGCAGCACTCTCATTTCATATCATTTTAATTCCCTACTTTCTTATTTTTTAATAGCCTTTGATCCGATTCGCTTCCCAGATTGGCACTACTTCTTCTGTCTGTATGAGGAATCTGGTGTAAAATGACACAGTGCGATACATTATTATTATGAGGTTAAAGTTATGTTGTCTTGATGTTTATTGTAATGGATTCCACAAGTGAAACAAGTCTGTCACCTCTGTGGTTAAGGCCTGGTTAGGTTTTGGCAGCTAAAAGTACTGCAGTCACACTTTGTACATACAATTATCCGCCCCAGTGTGCTCTGTAATAGGTTGTAGATTGTTTTAAGTGGTGTTGAGCATTTTTTTCCTGGCAATCAAGGCTCATATTTTCACATTGTACAGAATGAAACGGATGAAACCAATGGCTTCCTAAAGCAGGAGCATAGCCAAAAATCTAAAAACTCACTCTAAAGCATACATTTGAAAATCATATTGTCCTTTTCAAAGACAGGTTTGAGCCGTCGCTTTTTTAAAAGTTCAAACAAACACAGCTAATGTGAAGTTCATTCACATTCATTTGAGCAAAACCTACATTGGACTTTTACAAGCATTATATCTGTTTAGCTTTTAGGTTGTATATTTTGAATATACAGCCTAAACAGGTCATTATAGTTTGAATATTTAATTTTTTTCACCCTTGTGAACAAAATTTCACAGCCCTAATCCAGATTTAGAGTCAATCCTCATTGTTGAATCCCTCCGTCAGGCGCTCTACTGATCCTCTGCCATTTGTTCGCAACTTTCCCCTATCAATTCATTCATTCATCCATTTTACAACCTGCCCTCTCGATTGTATTTCTTTCTCGTCTCCCTTTGTTTGCTTCTCTGTAATTTATAATCTCCGAGTAGACTTCTACCATCTGGTAGGGAGTGAGGTCACCAGCTGTACCAGGAACAGTTTGTTTCACTGGAAGTGCACTGCAATTATCAACGGCTGGTGGTTTCAGGTCAGCAATGTACACAACTCGGGGTGCGTTCAGGAACTTTTATTCGCCGAGAAAAGAAAGGCGGTTAGTTTATGAGCTTCTCTGATGATGAAACGCACAGGAATGCACCGTCCCGTAATGGATGACAGTGTCTTTGTTTTATTTCTGTGACTGCTGACAGTATCTTATACTCTGATGTGCCGCCAGTTGGCCCTCGTGTGATTCCCCTCACCTCTCCCTCCTGTTACGTCCATCAAAGTTTATATCAGACTGTTCTCCAAAGCGGTTTTGTGAGTCTTTATCACAACCATGTTTACAGCCTGGACCAGGATTAAAGGCTGCAGTGGGAGGAATCATTCTGTATGTGTGTGTGTGTGTGTGTGTGTGTGTGGTGCAGGGGTGTGTATTAACACAGTCATGGTGAACGAAGTGTGACGTTGGCCGAGCTGTGCATCTGTGTGCCTTATTGTCCAACGTCCAGACTAAATGGCAGGATGTAATAAAGGGAAAGACCAGAGAAAAACAAATAACAGGTTCTTTGGTTATTTATATTAGTTTGTGAGAAACTTTGACTGTGAAGCACTTTGTACCTTTTTATAGCGGGATATATTGTCTCACACCAAGTGTCAATATAAAAGCAACTTTCTCTACAAAACTATATTTTTTAAATGTGACAGAACCTCGCAAATGCCGCAGTGTTCAACACAAAGCAGCCAAATAACAAACTATAGTCTAAAACTACCAAAATTGTTGAGCTTTAAGGTTTATTCATGCCCGTCGAAAGCCTCGGCTAATTAATGATTTACCTTAATGATTTACCAAAGCCTTCATATTCGTTATGAACCATAAATAAGAACAACGTTGCCAGATTGTGAAAAATCTCTCTGGCTTTTATTTATCATCCTCTTTCTCCTTCTAAGTAACCCACCAGGAAGTCAATGGACCATTTTATGACAACTTACCTGCTGTTACAAATGTAAGTAAGTCATTAGTAAAGGCTAATGGGTCTAACTTTCAAGTAAATCAGAAACCTTGTAGATGCAAATCTTATGTTGTTAATATGAATAAAGGATCACAGGTTTCTCACTTTGTAATTAACAGCAAAAGTTAGCGAGTCATCTGCAGTTGATAAGTTGGATGGATTTTGGTCCAGATGCTCTGGTTAGTGGTCAAACAGGCCATTGGAAGCGTCTTTCTGATGAATTAAAGAATGAGGCTGATGTTATTTTATGTTTTTCATATTTCCATGGAAAGACCAAAACCAACAATGTGTTAGTCCGTCTCTCAATACTTTCTGACTTTCCCCACCCTGTCTGTGGCTCATAGCCTCGAGCCCATTGGTTCCCACTGAAATCTTTGAAAACAGAATATGAATAGTTTAAAATTTAAAAAAAAGGCTGAGTAATTTCCCAATGAGGTGGAGACTGTTGCTTTTAATAAAAGTTACTCGGACAGGAGGAAATGCATTTGCATTTGTTGGGCACTAGTTTTAGTGGTGGATGAATATGGTTTATTTTGACTCAATCCCACACACACCATGCTGCTGCCTTGAATACTCACTAAAACACCAAATGTGTGCTCATGATGGTAATGAAGGAACATGTCATCCAGTGCAGCAGTGTGGCTCACTGATGTGTTTTTAATAGTTTTTGGACAACAATGGAGCTCTATGGCTCAGAGGAAGAAGACCCATCAGGCTAAGATAGACACACGGTACATGTTGTATCCATTCAGTTTTAATCTTGCCTTTTTTTTATTGGGATTTGTTGTCAATAAGACAAATATAGAATAACAGTAGACTTAACTTTTAATTAATCAGGGAGTTATTGTGCTGTGCAACAGGAATGTATTGTGTTTGTGAGAATTGTTGCGGAATTTTCCTTTAAAAGCTTTTTTTTTATTTTAAGCGCAGCTCATCTGTGGGTAACAACTCAAGACAGATTCAGTTACATGTGCTTCTGCTGCTTCCAGCTCTGAACAGGCCTCTCAGTAAAGCATGGACACGTTTCCATTTGAAGAAAATGGACTTCTCTCTTAATCTTATGCCAAACGTGCTCCCTGTCATCTCCACATGCAGGAGGCTCAGATAGGAACCAGATTTCTCCTCTCTGCTGTGTCTGATTCAGATTTATATACAACCTGTCGCGGACAGCTCGCCTTGGCTCGATAAAGGGAAGCTTTGATATCAAGTGGGAAAAACTTTATTCCTGCTTTCATTTGGCTGAAGTTTGTCTGTGGTGGAAAATAGCAGCCAGGCTTACAAGAGTGACATTCATTTCAATTGTGTGTGTGTGTGTGTGTGTGTGCTATAGTAGGCCTGTGTTTGGTGTGTGAATGCCGGAGCATCTATGAGTGTATGTTTGTGTGTTTGCACAAGACATCTGCTATGTCAATAATTTTTTCTTTGTGGGTGTGACACAGTAGTGTCCAGAGCTTACATCACACTCTGTGGTCAGTCGCCTGACTTGGCCACTCTGTTAACCCTTCTGGTGCTATGTAACCTTTTAAATATTATCTCAGTTTTTTAGACATATTTCTGAGAAGAGCTGGAGTTCTGCTGGAAATGCCGCAGCTAATCAGTCAGACAAATATCCCATGCAAATGCCTTGATCGAACTATAATTTGTTTACGTACTTAATAATATAAACTTGCCAGATTGTCTACTTGTGATTCTTTTTTTTTGATTGGGAAGGTAAAAATTGTGTTGGGGTGATAATTTGGGCTACTTTTTGTACTATCTGGGGGGTTTCCACCAACAATAATGTTATATTCCAATAAATCAGCTTCTCCTCGAGTAGTGTGATTGAGACTGACCAGGGACTGAGTTCAGTAGTCTACATGCAATGAGTGGCAACTGATGACTGACAAGACTAGACTTAGGTTTAGGGGTACTTTTATGATGATTGAGTGGGTTCCAGTCTGATTGGGCTGCTTTTTGTTAGTCCAATCCAGCAACACTGTTTTTCCAATATTGGTTTATGACCAACTGCCTGCTAAACTAACAGCCTCAGCTGTACTTTGTACTTAGTGTTAATTAGCAAAAGCATGATATGTAAGATGATGCGTTGCAATTGTGACCATGTTAAAATGATGTTAGCATTTAGCACAGAGCTGCGAACATGGCCGTGGAGTCTTCAATCACGATTGACAGAGGAGTCTGAGGATTATGGAAATACCTTTTTAAAACTGTTGTAAATGTTGTTTTAATGATCTTCAAGACAGTTTAAAGATTGCTATGCATTTGTTTTTCAGAAAAACAGGCTTTGCTCTGTGGCTATAATGTAATGATACATGCAGATGATCAGAGGCACAAGCTTGGGCAAGAGGAAAATCACCCTCAATTAATATGTTTGTTTAGTAAAATGAGGACGACTAAGTCTTTAAAACCCGCAATCATTAATGCAAGAGCACCCCGGTGAGCTTACGCAAATTTGGGTCTTTCAGTTTGGTCTTTAAAGGGTCAAATTCTGTTTTTTTAACACTTAAATTTATACTTAAACGTCAAAAGTTTAAGGGACGTCTAAGATATACAGTTTAGGGATTCTTTCTCGTAATGAATGTTAGGGAGAAGTTACAAGAATGGACAGTTTGACTGCTGCTGCTGCTGCTGAAAACCTCTGCAGACTTTTGGAGCATCCTGCCACCGACAGCTGAAATGTTTGTGTGTCTGTTTTTGGGCTCTCACACACAGTACATTTGTTTGCAGCAGATTTTTGGATGTGTGTGGCAGGGAAACGAACAACGTGCCAAACTCTGATTTATGGTTGTGCATATTTGTGTTCATGCAACACTATCCTTCCTTCCTTCCTTCCCCCCTCCCTCCTCCAGTCGACATACGAGAGATCCGGGAGCTGCGGTTGGGGAAGGGCTCCCGTGATTTTGAGCGCTACCCGGAGGAGGCCCGTAAACTGGACTCCGCCCACTGCTTCATCGTGCTCTACGGGCTGGAGTTTCGCCTCAGGACTCTCAGCGTGGCTGGTCAGTGTGTGTATATAGTGTTTGTGTGTACTGGTGGTGTATTTTCACAGTAACTATTTGTGTGGCTACCACAAAATCAGAGGTTAAAGGTCAAATTACATCACTATTTCATGTGACTCAACATTTTATGTGCAAATCTAATATTGAACCTGTTGAACTTTTGTCGCTCCTACCTAACACTTTCTCAGAACATATTCCCTAAGTAAGAGTTATGAGCCGTTTTATTCACTCTCACAAAATGCTTTTTTTTAAATTTATAGAACAAATTTGGTTTATTACACCTTGGGTCTAATGTTCGGCCATCATTTTGCTCAGTAATAAGAACATGTAGTCGAACTTGTTTCTGAGTTCTTGGGACACAGTAACATCTCTGCTGTGGGTCAAGTAAAATCAGATATTACCCAGTTTGTTGTAAAGATCCATCACAGTTTGTACTTGCTTGTTGCTTGTACTTACTGTACTTGCCGTAGTGTGTGCATAGGTTTCCTTTAGGATGAAGTATTATTCAGGTGACCTCTGTGTTTGTTTTACCTCCCAATAAAGTGGTTTAGATAATCTGGATAATCTTATTTCCAACCTGTCTGATTGCCTGGCGGCTTGTATTTCTGCCCTGTCTGACTTTTTTGTAGTGATGTCCCTGTGTTCTTGAGATCTCATTTATTACTTTAAGTTCAGTGTTATTATAACTCATAAGTTAAGCCTAAACCTGCAATCTTAAATTTGAAGAATGATTTAGGAGTCACCAAAGACAGATTTTTCTTCCTTGCTTTGCCTTTCTTTTTGTTTCTGCAGCCTTCAGTGAGGAGGAGGTCAACATGTGGATCACTGGTCTCAACTGGCTGATGATTGACAGTCAGAGAGCGCCCGCACCGCAACAGATAGACAGGTGTGTGTGTGCATGACTGTCGTTCATGCACTTTATTAATACTTGCTACAGGCAATCTTATCAAATGATTAGGAATTACTCACCACATGTAGGCTTGAAAGTGGGCTCTGAATAGTTTGTAGCTTGCTGAAACTATTAGTTGATTGAAAGAATTTTTGATTTTTGCGTCAAGAAATTGCTTTGTTGACTTTGATTACATGAATATTTGTCTGCTATAATTGTAAATTATTTATATCTTTTAGTTTTGAGCTGTTGGTCGGACAAAAAAAAAGTGAAAAATGAGTGTTTTGATTTTGAAAACAATAGATAAATTGTCCTCATCTGAATGTACTCTACATCTGCTTGTAGATTCACTGTGTTTTTACCAGTCATCAAAATGACAGACCTTTCAGTTTATCTTGTCAAAGTTAGAAAAGTGTTGATTTTGTTTAATGGGATAAGTCACTAACATGCTTATAAGTCACTTAACACTGTGTGATAAAGTGAGATCTGGTTGCACCAAAAGAAGGAACCTGGACGGGAAAGGGAGATGCTGGTTGGAGGAGAGGACAAATATTTGTTTTGGGATGAAAATATTTACTCTACATGAATGTGCGGAGGCAGTTTTGGCTTCTGTGGTGTGAACAGGAGAACAGAGAGAAGCTTGTCAGAATGTGTAGGAGAGTTTTGTTGTTGACATAATGCGAGCGGTATAGCCTATGTTTGGAAATGGTCAGAGGAAATTAAATCACTAATTTTGTCTGTTTATGACAGTTGTGTAAACTGTTTGGGAAGTAGATTCATCAGCTTTTCTTCTCTTCACTATGTTTGACAAATACAGACATGCCCCAGTTGTGATCTACCTACAACCTGTTTCTTATATTCCAACTGAAATTGAAGCTTTCCTCACCTTTTGTGTAAAGAAATACACACTATAATGATACTTAAGCTTGTGTGGATATTCTTTTACCATTTTACAAAATGTTTATGGACGCTGTAAGCTTCAGGCCTCTGGGTAAGTCTTTACCTTTGCATTTGTTGTTGCACTGATCGGATTGCAACCAATTTTGTTGTACAATGACAATAAAGATTCTGTTCTATTCGTCCTGTCAACTTTGGTGGTGCGCTGGTGCTAACTGGACAACATCATAAAACCAATTATATATTATACAACATTGATACACGGTATTGTTTTTTCCTTATTCCCATTTAGCTTTAGCTATATCACCTAATAGTTCTCTAAGCTGCCTGTCCCTTTACAACATTTGGGAGGACCCATCAGCAGGAAAGTGGAAGCTAGTTAGCCTAGCTTGCAATCATTTTAGCGTTTACCCCAGTAAATTATCTGCATCACTATGGAGCACGTGTCATAATGCTCGCCTAGCGGCTAGTGTGGCACTAATGCAAGCAACAGTCAGTCAGTCAGTCAAAATCTTAACCACTTTTTAAAAAACGCATGATAACATTGCTTAGAAACTTCCGGTGTGTGCTACTGTGGATGTTCGGTACACAACATTGCAATTAAACCATGTAAACCTATTCAGATGCAACCTGAAAATAAAATGATGAACATAAAAATGAGCATAATTTGACCAATTTAAGAGACCTGAATGATTTTATAAACTATTATTGCTACCCACCGTCTCAGATTTACATAATCAAACTACAGTACAGTCAAAAATTCACGTACACTACCGAACATTAACGTAGGGGGGGTGCTATCACTGTAGAACAATTAATGAAGTTCTTCTTTTGGATAATTAAAACTTTGACTAAATAAGTACACACTTAGAATACACTGCGTATATAGTGATTTCTCAACAAAATGTACTTTTTTATTTCCGTTTCCAATGCATTTCAGCTGTCAGCAATCACACACCTTTTCTCCAGGAAACTTGTGTGATTTCTATTTTGAATTTCAGTTCAACTTTGGTTGAAGTAATAATTGCTCTTTCACTCTCATGTTTTCTTTTCTCCATCCCTCCCGCCCTCTGTAGGTGGCTGAGGAAACAGTTTGAAGTCATGGACAGGAACCGTGAAGGAAGGTGGGTGACTCGCCACAAACACATCAACACCCAATCATAGCTTTTACAGCCGCCTGTGATGGATGCTTTGGGCCAGTCTGTCACAGCAGGTGAAACGTGGAGGTGAAACCAGATCCAGATGTCATCAAAGAGAATGTTCTCCCTCTGTCAGGGATATGCTCTGACCTTAACCTCCACAGCCTGAGACGCACACCCGCACCCTGAACCTCCACATATCTCACACACCGTTTCTGTCTTTTTCTCTCTTGTGCTCACATTAATAAGTCCAGGCTTCTGTTTGGGTGGAAGCCGCTCCGGGACAAGCCTGCCACCGCCTGATAAGCAGCAGGAAATGATGCGTTGGGCTGGGATAGGGCAACTTCCCGTCTCCAGTGAAAATAGTAACAGTAAACGTAGCTAGACAGAGGGAAGTGGGTGGAGATGAACCCAACCTGGCAGCAACAGCGGTCGTTGACCCTAAAAAGATCCTCTCTGCCTCAGTGAAATGACCTGGATTTCTTTCTACCTGCTTTTTTTGCTTCCCTCCTCATTCTGTTTCTGATGGTTGCATGTGTTTTAACAATCAGTAAAAGTGATTAACCATGTGTGGTTTTTGATAGGAAAAAAAAGATGTTGAGGGAAAGTCGTCAGCAACTCAACAGAAGCAACTCCAACAGTGTGCAGATGTGCTCTGCATACAGTCCATTTAAGAAGCTCTGTGTTCAATTAAAGAACAAACATAAAGGTTCATTATTCACCTTGGAAAGATAAACTTTTAAGCCAACGTGGAATGTTTTCAGTAGGAACCAATGATTTTTTGACAGTAACTAAAGGAAATAATAGTGGCAGGCTTATCCTTTTAAGCGAGTAGAGTAATCAAAGTACATATCTGCACCCAGCCTTACCTCGATGTCCAGGACAGGACACGTTCCCTTCAAGTCTAACATATGAACATGTTACTGGAGTCCTCACTTTGGTCCCGGAATGGTTTGACAATAGCGCTTCAAACCATATAGCTCCATCTCCTGGTGACAACATATACACTAATTGATTCCAAAATCCTGCTGTTAGTTTATAAACCACTAAATGGTTTAGGGCCAAAATACATTTCTGATCTTCTGCTTCGTTATGAACCATCCAAACCTCTCAGGTCGTCTGGGGCAGGTCTGCTTTCTGTCACCAGAGTCCAAACTAAACAAGGAGATGCAGCGTTCAGTTAATATGCTCTGTATATTTGGAACAAACTCCCAGATAACTGCAGGTCTGCTGAAACAGTCAGTTCTTTTAAATTAAGACTGAA
>JAPMOB010224477.1:0-12638 GCA_029875015.1 Lepomis gibbosus
GTAGGCGTTATAACCGGGGGCGTCGCCAGATAATTTTTTTAAGCAGGTGCTGAAAGGGTGCTAGACTATATACAGGGGGTACATATACATATAGCTCATGTACATATATTATACATATAGCTCCATGTTGCACTGAAGACACAATACAGCGTGCGAGTGGATGAGATGCTGCGCGTGACACGTGACGTGCTTGATCAACGGCCCGACCCGACCCGAACATAGTGGCGGGAAATATCGGCCCGGCCCGCGGGTCGGGTCGGGTCGGGTCGGGCTCGGGCAGAGAATCTAAGCTCTATTCTGCATGTACTGATGGACCATTCACCTTGCCCGGTCACTCAATCCACACAACAAAGCAAGATATTGAATCTGCTACTGTTGACTAATGCTAAGCTACATACATAAATGTCACTATAGCTGCCTGCTGATCAATTTCAATATACAGCCAAACTAGAAAAAAACTAGATGCCACCTGCAGTAGCTATGGTAATTCTACAAACTGACATGTAAAGATGGCAAAGTAGCTATCGCACAGTTAATACAGTAGCTGTTGATGGCTCAGCCTCAGAAGTTAAAATGGAATGCTAGAGGCTAATGCAAATTGTCTTGCTTTGTTGAAACTGACTTTCCAGTTGTACAACTTGTCTTTGGTTGGCCAAAAGAATGCATCATGTTAACTGTTTTTATTTTATTTTCATCCGCAAGCCACCCGGGAGCAAAGTGTCTCCTACAACTACACTGAGTAAATCAGCCTGATTAGGTCATTAGGATGAGGCATTTAAAGAAAACACATCTCACTAACATAGAATTTTACAGACCTCTTCAGCCAGGACTATGTCCAGTAATTTAAAGATATAATGAAAAAGTGCAATGTATTTCACACCCTCACACTATGTGTTTAATTATTTCACCGCATGAGGTACTTTATAAGGCACTGCTTTTTGGTGTGTGTGTGTGTGTGTGTGTTTGAACACTCCCACTTGAACACTGTATCATGGGAGGTGAATGTAAGAAGTGTGGAAAGCTGTTTAGTCTCAGTGTGCCGTCTTCATTCAGACTTTGTGAATCCGGAGACGCCTCTCTACTTTAACTCTTTGAGTTCGGTGATCAGAACAGGTAAGACTGCGCTGATATAACCTGCTGATTTGGGGAAATACTGCGTGTTACCATTTGTTTTTATCCTGTTGGATGAAGCATTTTGTAAAATCTAGTATTTCCAAAGTTTTCCACACCAAACTATTTGAAAACCATAGCGTCTTAGAAACTTTCCAAATGATATCTGTCATCTGGCTGTGTTTGCAAAAACAACACACCTTCTGCAACATTTCCTAAACTTTGTGTACATTACATGGAGTATACCAGCGTGTTAATGAGTGTGTGTGAGCCCGTTTATTTATCTAAATGTTTTCTCATGTGTCATATTGTATTGTTTTCAGGGGGGACAATCCCACACGGAACACGCATGTGTGTGCATGTTAGTGTGTCTGCGATGGGGCAGCTTGACCCCACTTGATCCCAGTGTCGACCTTGTCTGGCCTCACAGCCAACAATGTCCCCCTGCCTGAAAACACACTACTGCCATGTCCAACATGGACTGTGTCACTTCACTGCTAACTCTTCCAAGACGCTCGGGCTCAGTGCTATCTACCCAGCTGTTCTAGAATATAAAGCTATTGGCTATTAGCTGCTGTTCTTTAATTCTAGGCGTGATAGCAGGAGAGAACTACAAGTTCTGTTCTACTGCAGGTTTGCTGAAAAACAACCCAAAGTGAGAAAAATACTTGGGAATACTACTGAAGGGAAAAGATAGTGTGTCGTCTGCAATGTTGTAACAATTTGACAGAGAAGCATTTAAAAGCTATCACAAATGAAAATTTCCTGAACTTCAATAAGTTCTTCTTGAATCTTTTATTTTTTTTCTGTATTAACTCAAAAAAAAAACATAAATCATAGCTCAAATGAGCATAAATGTGTTTTCGGAAAACAGAAAGGGTTAAATAAGTCATTTACCTCTTCTTGTTATTTACCGCTACAAGGCAGTCCACGCTTTTTACAGTTTACATCTAATAACAATGATTATTTATCCAAAACACTGCATCTGTCAATAGGAATGTTACGTTAAAGCTACACTTTCACCAGAAGCTGACATCTTTAAATTGTATTGTGTTCTGATGAAAAAGAGCAGCACCAGCCTGGACCCAGACCAGGCGCTGTGACATCAATCAAGTGGAGGTTTAGGATGAGAGTGCTCTGTCAGGCCGGGTTCTAAACACAACGGCGTGGCAAAGAGACGCCGCTTCCTTTTTTAGCTCGAGACTGAGACCAGGTCAGCTCCGAGATGTGGTTGCTGGCAGCCGAGAAGCGTCCAGGCATGTAAATCATTGTAAGATCAGGAAAGCATACACAATACACTCAAATATGCAGTCGGTCACAGTACAGTAGATCCTAGTTTGAACGGAAGTAAACAAAAGGAGGCTTGTCAGTTTTAGCCGCTGACTATTGATTTTGCCGGATGAAATGACAAATGTTGCTATAGTGGGAGTTTTTATCAGCTCCAGTAGCTAGCTTGCACTCCATGAGCTCGGCCTCTGTCTCCAGCTGCCTTTTTTTAATGTTTCCAGCTGAGTTTTTTATAAAGCAAAAGCCTTTCCAATGGGACTTAAATATGCACTTGATGGCTACATTCATGATGCAGTGCTAAAGCTGTCTCAAAAAAATACAGCATACTCACAAGTTCATGAAGTTAGGACTAATATTGATGAGGATAATGTTAGAAAAAATATTATTTTTTGTTCTAACATAATGTGGTTTGGCTGCTCAGTGGCTTACATACTTCATAATTAATTCTTACATATACACAGTTTGTTTCACTTTTATTCAGGCTTTACGATGAAGAGGAACTGATGTGATTTGCAAAAGTAATGCTATCACAGGTACTGTTGTAAACGTCCCCAAATCCAATAAAGAGGATCAGTTTTCATTCCACTGGGGAGAGACTATACAGTGGATGTGCTGGTTGTGAGACACAAGCACTGTAGTTATTAATTTGCTCTTTGGCCTTAGAAGTAGCACAAGGTTACTGCTGTAGGTAGTAAGTATTATTAGATTTTTTGGCATTTCCACATTATTTATTTATTTTTTGATAGTGACAGTAGAGAGAGATAGAAAAGGCAGGGGGTAGGGAAGGACTGCCATTCAGCAAAGGGCCCCTTTGGTAAAGACGCAGCCTTGATACATCTCTACAAGGTGAGCTACCTTAAAAGAAGATATATTTCACACTTAATCCTATTCTTAGCTTTAATTAAAAACTCACAACTAAAAAACAATTATCATTGTATCTGTTTTGAAACCTCTGCGTAAATCTACTGTACAACATATAAACCCTTTAGGGCAACTTTGATAGCTTTTTTTTCCCTTCATTCTGGTCCTTGTAAGTCTAGAAACAAAAGAGCATACACTCACCCATGTGGCCCACCCACTGCACAAAATTCCGTTCATGCTCAAGTCATGAAACCGAGAACTCGGTTGTCTGTCGTCAGAGCGTTTTGCTTTAAGATTACATAATGTCACTGTAAGTTGTCACAACTCATTTACCTCATAGCCTCCTGGCTCCCAGGAACGCTTGGCTCTGTTTTACTCTGTGTCATAACAGTGTCGTCGAGGTCCTGCACACATTTCTTCGCCGCCCCCTGGCCCATGTGTACAGTGGAAGCTGTGTCTTTTGACTAAAGCTGCAAAAGATGGAGCTGAACTACTGAAGTGTTTTGTGTAATTGTATAATACATCCCGACATGAGGAAAATGCACCAGCTCCTGCACAGCTGATGCTGAAAGAAATCAATGAATTAAATCGTTAGTTAGATCGTTAGTTTGTGTTTGTATACATTCAGTTTACTGTAGCTTTATCGTCACTACAGGCTTCTGTTGAATTGAAGTGAAACTGTGCAATTTACCAAATTATAGTAAATTATTTATTTAAAAACATTTAGCAGAAAAATCCTTATTTAAAATCTAGTAACCTGCATTTACATCAGTTGTTACCAGATGGACCGGTTGACATTGCATAGCATTGCACTTTTAGGAGTTTTAACATCCACAGATTAGGATTTTATGATATGGTTGAAAGCTCTGAAAATTTTTTATATATGGACCTTGAGTTGGATTGTTTTGTCATATGATTTCAAAGGAATCAAAATGAACTTTCATGCTTAATTAGAAATACTTTACCAGATTCAGTGACATAAACCTTTGAGGTTAATTGATACCGGCATAGAATTCATAGATGGTGATTGACCCTCTGTTAGCAGAATCACAGCTCCTTCTTCTGTGGGTTGGATTACATTTGATATATTTAGATGGCAGCAGATTACACCTTTACATTAAATTAGCAGTCATAAAAAGTGTATATTAAAGCAGAAAACAAATTGCAAAATGGAATAGAATGTGACACATCAGTAAATGTAATAAAAAGTAAAATTTAAAAAAATTGAATTTTTTTTTATTAGTTTTTAATCAATCATTTGAAGTTAGAATCAAGAAATAGAATGATTAAATTACAGATTGGTTAGTGTTTCTATTGTATAAACTTTATTTTATAATTGTATAATGCATATTTACCAATACCAATTTAATTACCATAAGCTTTTAAGATTGATATATTGTATTTAAACACAATTTACGTCTATAATTATTCCTTTAGAACATCCAGCCTCCCTACTTATAAGCAGTGAAAAGCATATAGGACTATAGGAATACATGCATTGTTTTAATGCTTTTCTGCAACTCTAATAGACTTGCAATTGTATTGCTTCATAATGACCATCAGCATGAGGTCATCGGTTAGCTGTATTCGGTAAACTTTCATTTACCAAAGTTTTTATTCAGCCTTACAACACTGCATAAATCCACAACAGCTAATCTGTAAAGTATCTGGGAGGGATTTAAAGCATTTTAAAAGGCTTAGCTGTCCTTTAGTATCATCACTGCCTCGGTGGACTACTTTGAGTCCTGCCACTGCAACGTTTCTAATTCTAGCCCAGGCTTGAATATTCAATAAACTTAACCCCTTCCACTATAAACAAATACCTTCTGAGGAGCCCCCAAATTTGGCCGAGCTGTGTATGAGAGGACTCAGGCTGGTATGTGCTGTGTATACAGTGTGTATTTCTGTGTGTGAATGTTTGATAGTTCATCGTCTCTTTTCTCTTGCAGGCGACTGGGAGTGCTACCCACATGACCCCACTGTATGGCACGTAAGTCTCTGCTTTTTAATGTTATCTGTTGGCCTGGCCTTAGAAGTAATCAGAAGAATTTTAAAATCAATCCTAAAAGAAACCGGCAGCCAGTGCAAGGATGCTAAAATTGGGGTGATATGGTCACACAGTTAAAAGTCAAGCTGCAGCATTTTGGACTAATTTTAGGCAATGAGTTGATTTCTGACTGAGGCAGGTAGATAAGAGCATGGATGAGTTTCTCCAGATCTGTGTCTGAGATAAAAGACTTACCCTTGGCTTTATTTCTTAAATGATAAAAACATAACTGGACAACTTTCTTTCCGTGGGGTTCGCAACACAAGTCCTGGTCAAAAGCTATTTTTGGTCCAAGCTTAGCATAAGATGCTAGTTCACCAAGGTTTGCCATAATTTTAGTTCAATGAGCATATATGTCTCAGTTTCAGTTTGGGCATCTTTGTTGTCTCTTGTTGCAGCATCCTGTAACCTGGCAGCCATCCAAGGAAGGAGACCATCTGATTGGACGAATTACCCTCAGCAAGCGGAGTGCCGCCATGCCTAAAGAAGCCGGAGCTCTGCTGGGGTTAAAGGTCAGAGTGGGCGCTCAACACACACACAGAATTTTTTTTCAGTCACTGTTGTCTACCCTGACGGAGACAACCCTCTCTCTCTGTCTCTTTCCCCAGGTGGTGGGAGGCAGAATAACAGAGTCAGGGAGATTAGGTGCCTTCATCACTAAAGTCAAGAAGGGAAGCCTGGCTGACGTGGTGGGACATCTCAGAGCAGGTAGTCTAAATCATCACATGTTTGAATAATGTTTTCTAAAAACTACAGTGCTCAGCTGTTTTAGGAAATTACTGAAACAAAATTTTAATTATATACAGAGGCTGGAATATATTGAGAAGCTGACTAACACACTGTTGGTTTTGGTCTTTTCATTGGGTTTGTCGATCAAACATAAAATATAGAATAAAGATAAATTATCCTTAAATTTGTCTTTTTAAAAACCTAGTCATGACCAGGACTGATGCCCAACTTGGTGAATTTAAAATGTGATTGCAATCACGAGCATGCAAACGCACTTCTGATTTCAGGGGATGAAGTTTTGCAGTGGAACGGGAAGCTGTTACCGGGGGCGACCATGAAGGAAGTTTACAACATCATCCTGGAGTCTCAAGCTGAGCCTCAAGTGGAGCTGGTGGTATCCAGGCCTATTGGGTAAGCCAGGAATAAAACACACCCCGTACACCTGCGAGTGTCAGATTTTGGTATTTATGAAAAATGCAACCCTTCAGTTAGAAGTCAGTCACAATTCTAAATGTTGCATTGAATGTAACCCTTATTTAACCAGGCAGTGTTGACTGAGGCACTGACTCAGAGTGTGCTGTGAAGACAGGAGACATGTATTTGTATTCTGGCCACAACTGTTGCTATTCTGTGCGACTGCATTTAAAATATTAAAAATAGCCAGCCATTACCTGGTGCACGGGTTGCCAAGTTTTGTCTCATGTGTCCCCTTTAAAAAAGCACTAGGATGATATAAGGTCAATTGTTATTGACCAAATAAAATTGGCTGTAAGAGCAATAAAAGACAAAAAGGGGCTAAATCAGATGTTTGGTTGACGCTTTGTAAAAACTGAACCAAGCCAATCATGAACATGCTTGTAAGTGCAGTTTGAAAGTGACTAATTCAAAAGAATGCATCACTTTTAGGCATGATCGCATCCTGTTAGATCATTGAATGTGTTTAGCAAAGTCCGAGAATGGTTGATTTATTCTTTAAAATGATAAATCAACATCCTAAGTTAGGTTAAATTGATTGATTCTTTTCAGAAATGCAGTGGATGCAGTCTTTACTAGCTTGAGTGAGATAGACATATTAATTTGACGTAAGTGGTGGAGTAGACTGTATTAGAGAAGTATCTTATTATTCCATGCAGACAGGATATTATCCATGTATGCAGAGAAACATTATAATACAAACTGAGCAACTGTGTCTTAATATATCTAGCTCTGGTTCTCTTTTTTAATGTCTCAAAGTCACAATTACTCTAGTGTAGTTGTTTCTATTTATGATCATTTGTTAAAGTGCATTTAGTAGGCCCAAGCTACTGTAAAATTAATTTGATTTGTGTGTTCGGAGGATCATGCTTGGATAAATGATGCATTTAGTGAGTGGTGATGTCACAGACATTTGGAAAAGTTTATTTATATTAATGCAAAGCCGCTGTTTTATTGAGAAAATGACTTTTTCTTCCACTATAATATTAAAACCCAGTCAGCTTTTTTCACTTACTTTAAGAGCAGATATTATCTTTTCCTGAAAAAAATGTTTGTGCTTTATTTTAAAGGTCCATAATACTAAATAAAATCCTAATAGTTTCCTTGAAAAAAACATGTAATCTGGTTCTACCGTCATCATATGGGAAGTATAAATGTTTTTGCTCCATTTTAACTCAAGTAAATATTTACTTTTGGTCATCATTAATTTTCTCTAAAAGTCTTTATTAGCTACATATGTTGAACTGGATGCTTTCTTATAAAAAAAGTCACATTTTTGCATGTTCAGTGGCCCAAGAAGTCATGACAGAAGTCTGAATTCTAATGTGCACATTTACATACAGTACTATGAAATATCAACAAATTTTTTAAGACGTACTTTGACAAACTGCACTTTATTTGTACACAGAATATTTCTGAATTTTAGAGTCTAGGTTAGCTTGATAACTTCCAGGAGATTTTCTCAAATAAATGCTGTTATTGCTCATATTTCAGTCCCCAGTAGCCTCACATAGAACACTGAGTAACAAATGTACATTTGTGCTTCAGTATTTTTGATAAGCTGTTATTGTGAGTATGATAAACCCATTGTAGCGGGTTTATATATTTCACAGTAAAACACTCACTGTTTTATCCAGCTTTTGCAGCTTTGCTTAAGCTTTAACATCATTTGCACTTTGACGGTAAAACAAAGTTGAATGTATTAATTTCTCTCCAAACACTCGCGAAGGGTGTATAGAAAATATCAGTAAGTAATCTGCCCATTTTATTAGGACCCCTTAATCCTCTCACGCTTATGAAAATGATTTTGATTTTGCTGGTGCCATTTTGCATCCCTAATTGAACTGAACTGAATCCAATTTAAAAGGGATCCCAATTGTGCAAATTTTGCAACTAAATTAAATAAAACTGAAGGTTCACTTGAAGAGATGCAAAATGGCCAATGGGAAATGTCCATCAATGTAGCTTTGCTTTTGCAAGCTTTTTTAACTGTTTGCGTAATGTCTGAAATTCCTCTTTTTCATTCCTGGTAAAGTCTGAGGCAAAGTGACACCCAGCACTTACAGTGTCAAATAAGAAATGCCTATTTCTTTTTACTCTTAATCCCTTGGTTTGAAAGTTGGTACATTGGGATTCATAAAGCAAGCAATATTTTTTTTTTCATTTACATGTCTTCAGTTTTTGATTTTGGCAACCCAGGGTCCATGAAACACTTATTAGTTTAATCTTTGTATTTTAAATCAAAAGTTGAAATAGAAGATCTTATAACAGTTCAACATTTTTAGGAGATATATGATATCAGTTTGTTGCCCATTGGGTGACTACCAAACAAACACTAACAAAACACTCTCCATAAACTACTGAACTTTCTACTTTAGAAACTTTTACTTTTAGATTTTGAATTTAAAATTACAAATTAAGCTGATAAGTGTTACACAGATTACCATGCTTTCCTGACATGAAGCTGGTGTAGTGGATTCTGGTGTTTCCGATGGGATCCTTAATTGTAGTGGTGGTGATGGATAAGAAAAGATGGTGGCGTTGACAGAATTGAGCTACTGGTTCCCATCCATTATTATTTCAGATGATCATTGGCCAGACCAAAATGTCTAAATGAGTCTGGGAAACACTGCAGTCATGAGAACATCTTGGCTCTACTCACACAATCCCTACGCTTCTCCATGTTTGTTAACCACATGATATTTTAATCTCCAAAAAACTTTTAATTACAGTGCTACTACTCTCTTCCAGTAAACTACTACTACATTTATATGCATGTATGCCTGTGCATCAAGAACAGTACTACCTTTGTTTAATCCAGTTAGATGCCAGTATGACAGTGTCTAACATGGCCTTTGCTGCTTCTTTTCCAGTGATATCCCAAGAATCCCCGACACGTCCCACCCTCCATTAGAATCTAGTAGGTATCTCTTGTGGGATGTATCTCTGTCTGTATCCCTGTCTGGCTGTCTAATACATACAGTTATTTTCTTTGGGGCAAGCATTGTGGGAATGTTTCCTTTAAATTGTTGGACAGTATGTGTCCGTCGCCATCCGGCGTTGTGGTGATTAGCTGCAGGGTTGTGCGGCGTTGTGTGGGGGTTGGGCCATGTCCATCTGTGCTTTAAAACTTAAATAAAACATTCTCTTATTCACCGGCTTTCTCGTTACTCCCTCTCCTCAGTTATTCTCCAGACTTGGCTTGACCACTGCTCTCCCTCTCTCTCTAAAAGAAATGAACACAAACCAATCTCCAGTGATATTTCAGGCGGTGGAGCAGTTTGACTGGATTGGCCACTGCAGCGTGACGCTGGGTTGCGCTTCTACAAATGTTACACATTTCTGATGCAGGTCGCTCCCCCCATTCAAATGAATTAGAGGACTGGTGTTTTTGTGCAGTCCAGTTTGCTCGGAATACAGCCTTAGTCAGTGGTTAAAGTTATACTTAAGACCATAACACCATTTTATTATGAATATGAGGCCCCAATACTTCTAAACTTAAGCCTGTTTGACTCAAAGTAGGACAGAAGCTTGGTAATTTGTCATCCTGACAAGTTAGCTGTGGAATGATCTGTGCTCTTATTATGGGAAGTTTTCCAGAGAAAGGAACTCTTTGTAGATATGAACACATTTATTGTTTTACAGTTGGACCAGATTATGTTTTCTCTTTACAAACCCCACTCATTTTCTCATATTTTCCCAAGGACTCTTGTCTAGACTTGACTTTTTTGTCCCTTTTGAAATAAAGCCGACATTCTTTTCTCTTACAATGTTTTTCTTTTGTCTTCATAGCAGGTTCCAGCTCTATTGAGTCCCAGAAGATGGAGAGACCATCCTTAAATGTCCTGTCTCCCTCCAGTCCCGGGATGCTCCAGGATGCTCCACAGTTAATGCCAGGACAACTCTCAGTAAGTGTGTGCACATTGAGCGCGTTGGGCTGCTGGTGCGTTGAAATGAAGAAACAGCATCAGATTTATTTGTGTGTGTTTCCCAACCAGGTGAAGCTGTGGTATGACAAAGTGGGTCATCAGCTAATAGTCAACGTGCTGCAGGCTGTAGAGCTTCCTTTTCGGCCTGACGGGCGACCCAGGAGCCCCTACGTCAAAATGTACTTCCTGCCTGATCGCAGGTATACCAGCCATCCCCTCACAGGGAGTTCTAGTTATCAAAATAGATTTAAGTGAACTACAATGGACTACTTTTGCACATTGCATTTAAAATGCAGTTGAGGTGGACTAGACTGCGGCTGTGGCTGTGGTTGTCTGTTAATCGGAAGGTTGGCAGTTCAATCCCCGGCTCTTCCAGGCTGCATGTTGAAGTGTCCTTGGGCAAGATACTGAACCCTGAATTGCCCCTGGAGGCTGTATGAATGTGTGTGAATGCTAGTTTCTGTTTGAGTACTTAGGCTCAGTGTGTGAATGGTGAATGCGATGTAGTGTGTCGCAAAGACTAAAAAGGCGCTATACAGAACATTTACATTTAAATACTCAAACACACCATCTTTGATATCAACAGGTTTCTGAAGCCTGTATTTAATGCCCGCTGTCACGTATTTCAGTTGATAGGAGCTATAAAATCCAAATTTGGGCAAACGGGAAGAAGCCAAGTTGGGGCAAGCAAGCTGCAACCACCGCTAGCTGTGATAGATTGAGAGTGCTCCTTTAGTCATATTATCTACTTAAAGGTTCAGTGTGTAAGTTTTACTGTCATCTTGTGGTGAGGGTTGTGAATTGCAACAATCGGATGGTATCATTTTCCAAGTTGTGAAGTTGTTCTGACTTCAGTGTGTGTTTGTGTGCTCTTAAGTTGGAATGTCGACTCAACATGGACACTACTGCAAAGATGTGTTGGATTAGATTTATCAGAGCTTATAAACAACATGTCGATATCTAGTTTACTCGACATGTACAGCAAACTAACCATGACACCATTTAACCATATTACATCTTACATGTTCTCAAAATATGTCTACAAATTGAGATTTTGCATGATTCAAAGTTCTGTATACTTCTTTAACTCCCATGTACACTTTATTTCTCTTTTTGCAATTAAGATTTAAGGAGAAAAAAAGATTCAGATTATTCCGACACCACATGAATGCACCATCCCTCCCTGTTCGCCCCTCCCGATCCAAGCACGAAGGAGAAGCTCCAGTGGCTGAAACGCTCTGTCGGCTGTTGTGCTAAATACTAGTTGTGGTCCTCCATTTGTACAAATTTCTTCTTCTTCTTTCTTTTTGTACTTCTAATGTTGTTGGTGTTGTTGTTCTTTGTACGTATTCAACGTAGTGACAAAATGCGCTCTGTAGGTGCGGCAACATGGCGACTTCCATGTAAGGAGACCCGTGGTGTTTGTAGATAGAAATAGCTCATTCTAAGGTAAACAGAACAGTTCATTGTGGAAGGTTTTTATACATCACGGTAAGCATAGTTGGGATATTAAATTGCATTTGTGTCAATAGATCATCCAAAATATTACACACTGAACCTTTAATAAACTGATACATACGCCCTACTTGAACTTAACAAGGGAGTTTCCAACAGTGATTGACCGTTTCAGGTTTCCCCCTTGAAAAGGATACTTTATCTTCTGAGTTTAGTTAGAACCAGGATCTAAGGGGCACTTGAGGAACTGTAGGGTGAATAGCCTTCATTGGTGCTTGGGTTCAAATACTGTAACCTCAACTAAACGTCACTTATAAATGCATTCATTCATTCAAATGCATTCCAGCTTTGACAGAAGTGGACTAAATTAAGATGAATAAGGCGCAAGCAGGCTTGTGATTTGAGTCTGTTTTTTGGTTGTTGTTGTTTTTAACTACAGGACAAACAATAAATGTGAGTCCACTTGTATGGCTGAGTATCTCTATTTCCCACAGTGATAAGAGCAAACGAAGGACAAAAACAATGAAGAAGACCTGTGAGCCCAAGTGGAACCAGACGTTCGTCTACACCCATGTCCATCGCAGGGATTTCCGCAACCACATGCTGGAGCTGACTATATGGGACCAACCGAGGTCACCAGAGGAGGACAGCACCTTTATGGGAGAGGTACCACACACACACACACACACACACACACACACACACACACACACACACACACACACACACACACACACACACACACA
>JAPMOB010224484.1:0-22351 GCA_029875015.1 Lepomis gibbosus
CTGTGGCACTGCTCAGGTGTTATGAGAGCGCAGGTTGCTCTGATAGTGGCCTTCAGCTCTTCTGCATTGTTGGGTCTGGCATATCGCATCTTCCTCTTCACAATACCCCACAGATTTTCTATAGGGTTAAGGTCAGGCAAGTTTGCTGGCCAATTAAGAACAGAGATACCACGGTCCTTAAACCAGGTACTGGTAGCTTTGGCACTGTGTGCAGGTGCCAAGTCCTGTTGGAAAATGAAATCTGCATCTAAAGTTGGTCACCGGCAGGAAACATGAAGTGCTCTAAAACTTCCTGGTAGACGGCTGCGTTGACCTTGGACCTCAGAAAACACAGTGGACTAACACCAGCAGATATGGCACCCCAAACCATCACTCACTGTGGAAACTTTACACTGGACTTCAAACGTGGATTCTGTGCCCATACTCTCTTCCAAAATCCTGTAGGATTTACATTATTTTAGTTAAGTTTTAACCTGAGCAACACCAAGTTTAAAGTAAAGCACAAGTTGGCCTTCTTACATCAAAATTGTATGCAGACATTTTGACTTGTCAAAGTGTAACTAATAACATTAATGATGGCTCTTTTGCATTTAAGTGCCCCAGTAAGCAAAGCCACTGATCCAGCATTAATGTTAACAGAGCCCTGAATCCTGCATATCAAAAGGTAATGCAGCCAATTATTATGTTAATTATTTCACCTGCACAATGACATGTCAAAGTGTCAGCCATCAAAAAGGTCTTTAAGACATGGAGTATCAGGTAGGTTACAATGCATTTCTAGGCTATTGGCCTACATAAAAAAAATATAATACAATAATATAATTCACAAATCATACATTTTAGAACAAAGTAAACACGTGAGTATTAATATAAATATTTACTTCTGAAAATTACTTCATTTACACAACAGAATATATAATAGAAATAGGGAGATGGTGAAAGGTGAAACACAAAACTATGTATGTAAATATGCCGTGCATTTTCCTGAAAAGATTAATTCCTTAACTTTTCCGACAGATGGCAGCAAATATACGTGGTAATTGCTGAGGAGCAGTCGCTACTCAGTCCGTTCATTCTACTTCTATCTCAACAAACTGCTCTTACACAGATTTCCGTGCTCCACATAAGCAAATAATCAAAGCCTTATGGGAAATGAGTTCAGTTCCTGGCTTTGGCTGACCCCTTTCGTTGGCTTCACGCATTTCGTATACTACATTTCCCGACGAGCACTGCCGCCCTGTCGAAGGTGTCCCGGCTGGTTGCGTAGGTGCGTCTCTCCGCAAACGGACCGTTTAGCTGTTTCAAACCATAGACTGCATCAAACAAGCAGATGATAACATGAACACACCGGAAGCCATAAGTTGCCTTCAAAAGAAAACTAAACAGAGCTCACATTTTAGGAAATTATCAGCGGCCTTTCGCATGCTTTCCCCTAAATGTACTTTATTTCCATTTCAGTGCGTAAACAAACTAAAATAACATTACAATTCCACATGGTTTGTAGCCTGTTTTCATTAAGAAGAGTTTTATTTTGAAAATAAAAACCAGAAGCTGTCTGTTCTTCTTCTTGTCAAGGCAATTGATACCCCGCTCCGGTGCTGTAGCTCCGACAAGCCGGGGGAGAGGTGAAGGCAACGCAGGATCTCAACGATGGAGCGATTTTAAGAGATAAAGGCGAGCTCCCCTGTCGGAGATCATTGAACAGAGTCATCTACATGACCAAAGAAACGAGACCGGCAACGAGAAACGCAAGCGTAACAATCATGCAATTTAAATACAGACGAATTTAAGCAACCGCTTCTTCTTCAAGGTTACACCTCTTGAAGACGCCCTAACATCCCCCTTGTCGTAGATCAGCTGGCGTACGTTGGTTGATCGTCACCGGTACCGACCATGTCCGTGGAAGAGCAGGGCTACCCAAACGCCGTGATGTTACTGGAGGCCGGACCGGAGTGGATGCGGGCCGAGATCGAGCGTCTCTCCCGGGAGCTGAGTGAGACCACGAACGAGAAGATCCAGGCGGCGGAGTACGGACTGGTGGTGCTGGAGGAGAAACAGCAGCTGAAACAGCAGTACGATGACCTGGAGATCGAGTACGAGGCCGTCAGGCAGGAGCTCGACCAGCTGAAAGAGGTAGGCTGTGTTATAAAATCACAGAATACGACATCATATCAATATCATCTAATATTTATAGGCCCTATGCAGCAACCCTAAAACCATGAACTTAACATTTATATTAACACCCATTTGTTATAGGCTACTGAAAATGAGGTTACATTTACCTTGTAATTTTTAATATTTACCTTGTAATTTTTATGGTATAAGTACGCTATGTATGTCCTCATCATTACAATATAATATATTGAGACTAGGTTTGCTGTGACATTTGGGCAGGCATCGGCCAAAAAACAAAAAGTATCTAGCTGCTTTTCATGCTACAAGGTCAAAACTGCAAGCAGAGGAGTGGATTTCCTTTCCTCTATAGACTCCTCCACACCCCACCCCCTCTTCACCAGGGTGTACCCCCATTGCACTGCCACCTTTATTTATTTATACAACTCCTATCTTCTCCAAGACATTTCTGTCTAACGGCTAGTCTAGGCCTGATGTGTTTCCACCCCCACTCCTGTAATGTCTTAATCTTTGAGTATATCTACAGACTGTACAGATATGACCATTATTACGAGCAGTGATTTACAGTACTTTGCTGTGCATTTTAGATAGGGGACATAAGAAATGACATTTATATGTTGAGATCACATTCAAATCCAACACCTTTTTAGTTGTTTGTAGATGGGTATTGGAATCTGCAAACAAGAATTTCTAGTTAAGTTGGAAGGGGCAGGAGTTGGTTTGAATTTAGAACATTTCCCGCTTCAAAGAGAGAGGGATGAACAACTTGCAGAGGAAACCAAACGAGTTACGACCCTTTGGGAATGGAAAGAATGTGGAGAGTGACGGCCAGACAGTCAGATAAAGGACGTGTCTGTTTTTCTGAACAGTGGCCCGACTTATTCCCTACTGTTATATGGCATTGTGTCCAATTTTCTTCAGCAGCAGTTTGTCACTGTGCTTAGAATGAGAGAAGGACGACTATAGGGTGAGGCTGGCGGGCCCACTAACGGCTGCAGTCTCTGGATTCATACTGTGCCTCCAAGTGGTCATGGGGGAAAAAGCTGATTCCCGCTTTGACACAGACTTCTTCGTGGTTGCTCACATCCTCCTTTGAGATTTGGGTTCTTCCTGTGTCCTCCCACTAGGCCAGACAACCAATAGCTGAGAAAACTGACTTCATGGTAAACCCCTTATTGCCTAGCTAGAAACCTGCTCATCGCTCCCTTGGGTTTTTGTGTTTCAGTCGAAGAGACACCACATGCAGAGAGATTTTCAGCTCTCTGCTCTCTTCTTCTCCGTCCGGCTTCCAGTGGCCCTCTCTCCAGTCATTGTTATTGCTGTAAGGAGGAGGTCTCAGGCCTGCCTCAGCAACTCCTGCTCAGTTTCCCATGCATGTCTTTGGCAAGAAGGCCTAGATCTGCCACAGAGGAATGACAGCAAAAAATATAAAGCTCTGAATAGAAGAAACAGACTGGAAACAGTGTAAAAGAGTAACCATGGCAGCGATCTAAAGCAAATTAAAAGAAGCAGTGGTGTTTGGGGCGATATTTCTTGCATTTTTCAAAAAATACCAGTTGAAGTCTTATTTAAAAAAGTAGCTGACATTGTGAGTCTGGTTGTACTGTTGGATTTTGTCTGATATTTCTTTCTGTCTCATAATTGGAACACAAACATCAATCTGTGTGGGCAATAAATGCAATGGTTTGCTCAAAGCTGTAGCAGAGGTTCTTTCTTTTGCCTCAGGGTTGGGTTATACTGGTTGAAGAACTGGTCAGATGCTAAGCTGTGAAAGACTTCTCTTTATATTTTATCCGTCTACCCAAACCCCCAACCCAGCCTCGGCGTAAAGGACAGAACTGATGGTATCTGAAGTGAAATGCAAACACATTCTTTTGATATCCCTCTCCACTTCCTCTTTATTGTCTGTAGAAAAAACAGTGGGTAGGGTGGAGCAAACACAAGATAAGATATGGTCACAGCAGGGGCTAAAATTAAAGCTCATCTCAGTGGTTGGTTTCTACTCAAAATCCACACGTATAATTCAAAATATCATTGTGAAATGACAAATGTCATATGAATCAGCCTCATAGTTTTTGGTTGGTCTGATCTGTGGGCCGTTTTGAGGTAGGCAAGTCAAACTGACCAGTATGGCTTTGTCTGCAGCTGTTACAAAAGCTGTTACAGTTATTTCTTTGGTCAGGTATAAATGCCACATTCTCTTTGGTACACAACAACCATTTAACACCGATGGAGACAATGTTTGGATGTCTGACACAGACAGACTGGAATAGATTGTCTGGCAAATTTACAGAGTATAGCTGAACACTGGATCCTCTCCAGTGACCCTAAACCTCTGCTCTCACTTGCTGGTATGCACAAACACAACCCAAAAGAAAATAGCTCAGATGTATGTGCATCAATAATAATTTAAATGCCCAGATACCACTCTTTTATCTTGTGCTGGATGTAAACAGCCGATCAGAAATCATCATGACAGCGAGCAAACTGCAACCAACATTTAGCCAATCCTCACCTTCTCTGCTACCCTTGGACGGAGCACTAATATTCACACTCAAACACACCCCCACCACATATACGCTGGAAAATGGAGGAATTTTGTGCACCGCTGTTGCTTAGAAACGGCACGGTTCGTGCCTTAATTTGAGCTGCCGGTCTGCTTCCTCAGCAGGTGCTGCTTTCCGACTTTGTTGGGTGACTGCTGAGGGATAATCTCACTGCTATCTGTAGTAGTACATTTACACATGGCAATTGGCTAGAACCTTGCACTTGTTAATGGTATTCATAAGATATTTTATTTGTATGTATAATATATTGTATGGTCTATCATTGGCGTACTCTTGCACTACAAAATTATTTTCTACCCATTATTTGCTTGCGTCCTGGCCTTCGTCACTCAATATCAACTGCAATGTGTTGAGGGCCCGTTATCATTATCCATCTTCTCTCTCTTTCGCCCCACTGAGAAGGATGTGAAGTACTTCGGTGACTGTGTTCAGTGATAGTCACCGCTTTCTTGTAGCCTACTTGCAGAGTTTGCTGTGTATCTATGCTAGTACATTACAGTGATTTACTTAGCCCACTGCCCTTGTACTACCTCCCAAGCTGGTCTTAGGGCTGCACAATTAAACAATGTTAATAATCATCACAATATAATTTTTTCCCATAACAATATAACACATGTTCAATAAATATTCAATTCATTTTTTTATTTACTTCAATCATACACAAATTAGGACTTAATGTTTTATTAAGATGTTTATTTTGTTGAGGAATAAGGACTGAAGAAAAGTTTTTACTTAATTTTATGCATATTTGGTAAAGATTTTATTTTGAATGTTTTACCTCAGATTTGTGATCAAAAGATATGGAACTTTTTATCGTGATAATATTTTTGGCCATATCGTCCAGCTCTACCTGGGCCATAACCCTGCTATGACTTTACACTATCACGTGCCTGATGATGCATTGCTTCATGAGTATGCAACTTTTCCTCAACAGAATTTGTGACACGTTGGATTATATCTAAAGTCAACTGCTGATTTACAACATAATAAACTGCCCACTCTTCAAACAGGGCTCTGATAAAGGCAACCTTGCTCGCTAGGCTGCTAGTGAAGATATAATAAAGCTGAGTGGACTTCTGCCCAGTTATCTTACAGATTGCAGTGCATAGTCTCAGTCACAAGGCAAAGTGGTTAATGACTTTATACTGACTTGAGCAGAGTCAGAGCATGAGGTGGTGTTCCCTTAGCTGTTGTTATTATGCTTAAGGTAAGCCACTCACAGGCGACATCATGTGCCACACCTCCAATTGTTAATGCAGCTTTGAGGAATATGGCGGCTCCTATGTATCGTCTATACTCTATACTATATAAGTACATGCAGTGGGTATTTAGCTCCTCTGCCTTTCTTAGGTCTCTGGGAATGTAGCCAAATGGAACACAGCGGCCAGAAAGACATTATTTTCTATGCAAAGACAATAGACCCATAAAGAATCCCACAGTCCTGATGAACTTTAACTGATACTGGTTCTTTCTTTTTCATACTACAAACACTTGAGACAATGGCACTTCAGCAAAGGTCTAAGAGCTCCTCAGGTCCTTGTTGCACTGCAAGTCATTCAGTCACACACAGAACCTGTTCCTATCCCTGCAACTCTTCTACCATTGAAGCGGCAGCTGTGTACTGCATTGTGGAATTCAACCAGACAATCGGAACCCTAAATATTGTTAAGCTCAGTAAAACCTGGGTTCTCTGTGCTGGGCTTGCTGGCCCTTTGTGTTTGAACCAACTGGGGTTAACAGGTCTTGGATGTCACAGACGAAGAGAGGGTTAAATGCACAGAACACAGTGTATGACAAAGAGGAGATGGAGAGAGGCGTCCCATTGTGGTTACGTTTGAAAGGATTGGTCACTTTTGTCCCCTTTGAAATAGCAGATCACTAAAGGATATATCCCAATGTCCTTAAACAAAGATATCTGGTGTGACTCTAAGCCCTTTCTGTGGTGTTAAATGGGTTGGACGCTGATTGGACGTCAGTAGAAAATACGAGGAGGACACAAAACCCATCTGGTCCCTTATATAAAGAGTCATAAATAAAGTCTCATATTATTGGATTGCCACACCAGGCAATATTTCATCAACAGCTGCTCATCTCTCACTCTCTCTTTTCTCACTTATTTCAGCCATTCTCAGAGCTTATCACAAACTCTGAGCCCTTCCTAAACGCTCAAGACATCAGACTTAATCATTGTCTTGTGTCTCGGGGTTTGAAGTCTGTGGTCAACCATATAATATATAATATATAATATATAATATTCTGTATAATATATGTAACCTAACATAAACATTTCAGCATTGTTTGGGGTATTTTGATTCTGCCCTTTTATCCATTGTGTTTTGATGGACGGTAAGTCTACAGTAAAGGGGTAATCTTTTCTAAATGGCACTAAATAAAGTCCCAAATCCCCTACCCTCTGGGTCTAAGAGGATGAATCCCAGCCGCTATGCACAGGGCTTACGGCGGACTGGGAGTCTGCCAGACTCAGTCAAACTAGGCACCCTCCATAGCCAGGGGGCAGGTAGGTGCATTTTGGGTTAAGGCTACACACAGGCTGCCAGGTGCTCTTGGGAAACGGCCCTGTTTTCCCTGCCTTAGCCCAGGAGCCTATAATCCAGTGGCTGACAAGTCTAGCAGTCTCTTGTCTGACTGCTGTCCGACCTGGTACTCTGTTACATGAATCGCAGCCTCAATAAGGATGTGCAAATTATTGTAAAGACCTCCCACACAATCAATTTGTTGAAGGAACTTCCACTATAAAATTTGATTAAGTGTGCAGACAGGCTAGTCTATCCAGAAGATCCACTCATAGACTAGTTTTGCCTTCTGTGTCACAGAAGGACGGCCATATGGTTCTGCAAACGAATGGAGAAAAAAAACAATTTTACCCAGTTTTAGGTAAAATGGCCTGCCACTAATCTCTAATGATTCTAAGGGCTTTTGTCCTTAACTCTGCTCAACAAAACACCACCAGCACCCCTCCACAGTTCAAGTAGAGACCACATTTACTCTGTACCATCATTGGAAGGCTGTTTTAAGCGTCTCAGTGGGTGCATTGTTTGCACGGCATGGAATGTTTTTGGTTTCATGTGTGTGCACAGTGTATTTGCATGAAAAGAAACATGCATTTGTGAAGTCCTGCATTAGCAGATGCCGGCGTAGAAGGAACACGTATTCAGTATTTTTGGTGTATAGTAGTTTGTTTACCTGACTGCGGGTCCTCAGTGAAACTTGCATCAAGTTTTTCCCCAAGCCTCTCAGAGTTGTTGTTGCCCACTGATAGAAGAACATAGCATTGTGACTGCTCATGGGAATATTGTATTATCTCGTTTGTGTGCGTCATCAGGTCACACTCACAGATAGTGCCTTCTGGCTACTGTAAATATGAAGAAAATTATTACATAACAGTTGAGCAGCAATGGAGATTATAATATTATTTTGAGAATGTATTATTCTTGATCCTCCATATTGTGAAGCATGCATTTAACAGTTATTATACATAGTTTAGTTAGTTTTGAAATACCCTTGTGTATAAATATTTCTTTAAAACATTCACAGAAGTCAAAAGTGCATGTAGAGTAGGGGTATGGCAGCCCAGCAGGGTCATGATTCTACCACTGTAATCCAATTACTGAAGCCTAGGGCCAGATAAGACATGAGTCCAGGCTAGATGCAGAGGATGAGGTCATAGTAATGGCTGACAATACAACATGGTTCACTCAGGCAAGAGGCCAGTCTTCAGTCTCCCTTCTCCTACAACACACAACGACTGTAAACTTTGTCAACAAAGAAGCCAGTGTGACTGAGCTAGATGTGTGTGTGTGTGTGTGTGTGTGTGTGTGTGTGTATGTCTGTGTGTGTATGCGTGCGTAAGAAACACAATGGCTATCCATGTCCAGTTGTCTTTATCGTGTAGTTTCATTGTGTCTTTTACGTGCCATTTTGTAATTTCACCAACTGATAACTAAACCAACCTGTTACTTTTCTTCGTATTTGGTCTGTTATTTTTCTATTCAGCTGATTGAAATTCTTTGTATGTCCATTGTCTGTATTGGTGAAAAAAACATTAACTTGCATGTTTCCTGTTGAAACACCTGGTCCAGTCAGCTCTAGGCATATGAACTGCTATTGGGTTTAGCTAGGGTCAACTTTATCCATTCAAGTGGGTGCCTTATTTGTTTTGAGGCACAGGTGGCTTATATAAGCATATGAATCAGCTAGACATGTGGGTAGAGCACATATGTTGCAAGTTTGTGACTGAGTTTGTTTTGAACTCCGCCTGCATCATTCCTTTAATAGAGTCTTAGGATTAGGTCTGTGGGCTGTATCAGATTGCCCACAAACCCTCCATATCTTTTCTGACACAGAATCCAAGCAGCGTAATTGACACAAAATCACACCCTCATATAAATATGTAAAAGCCTCTCCAGAATGCTTATTTATGGCTTTCTGTTTTGACTATAAATCGTGTCAATGGGTTTTCATAACCATAAGAAAATAAAAGTCTAAGCAAAGCTCTGCTCCATCAAATCTTCCTTCTTACTTCATTGAAAAAGTCAAACCTCCCCTGCCCCCGGCTTTGCATCCTGTTTACTTGTGAGGAGTCTGGCTTTTGTAACATCTTTATAGAGTATAGGAAGTATGTGAAAAATGGCTCGGTATCAGTCCGGATATCTTTTAAGGGATAAGAGGAAATGACCACATGAGGTTCATCAGGCAAGTCACTTCTGACACCTGTGTTCAGCATGGCACAACAAGGAACAAGTCTCTACAATCCTTTTTTTTTATGAGAGGGATGTGCTTGCCTTCCCCGGTGAGTTAACATCAACACTCATTATGCTGCATTTCCTTACAGTGTTCTGGCCATTTCCAGGGCAAACTGAGACAGGAACTGACCTTCAGTAGTCATATAGAGTCACTTAGCTTTTTAAAATAAGTTGTGCTTCAAAGCTGTTCATCAGTAGTTCATTTGGGTCAGTGGGTGTAAAAATATCTGTTGAATAAAAAAAAAGTTTGCTTAGTCATCAGCAGAATTAACTTTCATCCCATATGCACTGGGGACTTTTTACATTAGTTAGGTGGATTTGCAAGTTTCCACCAGAAATCATAAAAACACATCTTATCTTAACATACATAGCAAGCCATCGGAGAAACACAAATCTTGTCTGTTTAAAGACCTCTTGAAATAAGAAGTTTTCCACTCATTTCTCCATCCCGTTGGACGCTTTATTTTCATGTGTTTTGATACATGTAGAGTATATTGAGGTTTTTCCCCTATGGATATTACCCCCTGTAGCTGGAGGGAATATCCCTAGAGAAACAAAAGATATGAGATGGGGGTGCAACCCTCCAAGCTAATTAGCATATAGAGCGATAATAAACTTGTGGTAGCTATAAGTGGACAGATGGTGAGTGCCCCAACCCTATATATATATATAGACACACACACACAAAGGGAATGACTTGTCCCACCCATATCCTCCAACACTAAAGAGGAGTTTTGTGTGTTGTGCATGTTTGTTGTCTGCAGTCCCGGGGCGCTCTGTGGCTTGGTGCGTACATGAAGAGATCAGGGATGAGATGTAGACAGATATTGTTCTCTATTTACATGAGTACATTCCGGCACTTCCCTCTCTGGTTCCTCTGAAATTCTACATGACCCACTCATCTCAGTTATCTCCTGACTGGCAGAGTAGTGCCTCCCATCTCACTTAAATTAATTAAACCAGAGGGCACATTTTGAGAAGGCTCTCCTCGTTTTAATAGGCTATCTATTCAAACATTAGCAAAACCAATTTCAAAGGGTTGTCCCTTTGCCCTAGGGGTCCTTTTAACTTCAATACTGTAGTGCAATCAGGAAACAGCAGTGCGTCTAAATTCTCTCCACATTGCATACCACCGTCCTCCTCCACTCCTCCTATCCGAGGCTCCTATTGTAAATAGGCTAGTGGGTCTGGGTTCCCCCTGTCACAGTGTGTCGTACCCGAGTTTCATGGAGCCCTCACTTTGAAACCCTCAGGCATGGTTGAACAGGGGAGAGAGGGGGAGGAATTGGGAATAGAAAATGGGTGGAGGGGAGGGGAGATAAGAAGACAGAGTTGTATGGTGGGCAGGGGGCTGCCCGTACAGCAATAACAACATTAGAGTTCGGGCTCCGAGGGAGCAAGGAGAGGAGGGGTTTTAATTGGATGTGTGCCATTCTCTCAGTGGTCCTTGAGAAATGGGGATAGCAGATAGAGAAAGGGAGAGAGGTTTGGATGGGAGGGGCAACAGGCAATGCCTGGGTTTCCTGTGGGAACCAGCTCACTCTCTTTTAGATGAGAGTAGAATAGTAGAAAATGGGTTTAAAGAGCTGAGACTTTAAATAGAGAAAAAACAGCTATCCTTTTTGTGCAAACATAGCTTAATAAATATGTATCTAATGAAAGAGCAGTAGGGTGTTTTCCAGCATTTATGCAGCATTGGCTTAAATGCATTGTGTTTAGGCTTATCTTTCATCTTCTTTCATTGTCTCACATGAATGCGCTGTTGTTAGAGAGAGGTATAGGTATTGTAGTGTTGACCACATATTTTTTGAAAATTGAATGAAAGAACTTATTGTATAATGCAAACCAAAGACAAAAAATTATCTACTGTATTCAGATACTGTTTTCTGTTTAACCAGATATGATCTGTTATGTTCACAGTGGTGGTGAGGCCACTGAGCCCCCACATCATTCTTTACAAACTGAAATGGCCTCACATGGAAGGCCTACCACCCTGACCCATGATTTAACCTCAGTGGTACAGATTGTGCGCACACAGTCCTATATAGGATTTAATTACTACTATTGGGGAAGGGACATCACTAGTCTCTGTCCGGGCAGGACTTACCCAAGAGACCATCTTGTTTGGGAGGGTGAATAGAGAGATAGGAGAGGGGAGTTAGGGGCCGCACAAGAGATTGGGAGATAAATTTAGCCTTGTTTGTGAGTGGCGTGGTGGAAAATTTGTAGTACATCAGGAGTGATGAATAGTTGCATTCGAGTGGCAACATATGAGCACCTTAGATGGAAAACCTCAGGAAGGCAAATAGGGTTTCTGCAGTCCCTCCCCCCATCCTGTCAGTGCTTCACCCTGATTGATTAGACATGTCTCTGCACTAATGGACTAGTCTAGGAAGATGAAGGGAAATGCATCAGGGTCTCATATACAGCATTAATCTGATAAATGATTATTGGTAAGGTTCAGTGGCGACAGGCTAAGGGTTTGATAAGAAAACTTACTGTAAACAAATACGGAAATAAATAGATTCACTGTCAACTTCACCTTCCCCCTTCTTCATGCAAACCTGACCTTGGACTTTGGAAGAAAATGTAATCACGTATGTGTGTGTTTTGTGTCTTCTTGGCCCCAGCTGTAGCCCAAGCTGACCCCCCCCTCTCATTTATGTCAGTAACAATAAGATGCTTTTCAGCTGTGGAAGTCATATGTGAAGGCTCCGCAGGGAGCCGCGTCTTTTGGGAAATATGCTGAAATGCACACTAAACACAGACTTAGTCCGAATCACTGTTTGTTTACTATGATGAAGACTTGGCCAGATAGCAAAGAGCAAAAACAAAAATACTTAAAAGCAAGCTCAGACCAGCATGCTCTTTGTGCGAACAAATCTGATATTGGAGAGACATGGTACACGGGTGAGGGCTGTTGCCAGAGAAAGAGGGAGGAGAGCAAGCTGTGCAAGGCTGAGCTCTAAACAGCCATCTGTGTCTGTGGCACCCTCCTGCCCTGCCTCTACTGACCGCCTCTCGCTCAGTCACTGTAATTGGCAGAGTAACCATAACGACGGCTGTTCCCCTGGGGTGTAGGCGCGTGGACCTCGGAGATCTCATCCAGACACAGATTGTCAGGCAGAAAGGGGAAACGACAGGCTAACTACACGCAGGCACAGATAACGCTGTCTTTGCATTGCAAATGAATTGAGTTGTGAATGCCTGGAGCTGGCACGGAACAGTGCCGTGATATGAACGATGATAAAGAACCCAGACTCCAGCACAGATGCCGATTTGGTGGTGCAGTGTATCAGACCTTTTCAGTCTCTGCTCTCCCTTGAGAGAAGGGCCCTTTCCTCCATTCAGTGGCAGATATAGCAGCTGAACAATAGACCCAATAAACAGCCAGGGATAAACAGATGCTTCCTTCTGATTAATTGACTGCTAAGATTAAACACCGCAGACAAAAGTAGAGTTTAAAACCTTGTGGTTCATTCATATAACCCTCTCTCGTTGCACTAGGCAGAACAGACAATGTTTCATTGTGTCATAGAAGAGACAAACAAAAACAGCAATTCTAGTCAAGACCTTCCGAGGAAACGCGAAACCTCTGCCTTTTTTGGTAAATGTTGATAGTGGAACTTGTTTTTTTTAGGCTTAGCTTGTATTTCTCTCATTGGCATTGTGAAAATGATATTTTCTCATTATGCTACCTATTCTGTAACATGTAAAAGCTGCCTTCATCTTATCTATCATATACACTGGCAGCTAAGTAAATTGTGCTCAGACCCCAGGTTCTTTAGCTCACTGCCAGGGGTATAATGACTGTGTTACTATGTGTGACTGACCCTAAAATAACACCGGAGCCACTCAGTATAGAGGCTTAAGTTTGACACAGACAGTGCAATGGCAGTGGTTTTTCTCCTTTTGCAGGTGTTTCACCTTTTTATAAAGGAGATATATTTTCTTGGAGCTCCTGTCTTTGTACACACGTGATGAATATAGATCAGCAGCATGTCTGAACACGAGGTTTGATCTAACCAAAGACTGACTTCACACAGAATCTCTAATGCTGACTTCAGATTAGTGGCCCATGTGAAGTCGGAATAAAATATGAAATAGTTATATAGAATATAGTTTTCCCCGGCCAAATCTGATGAAAGCACTAACTAGCACTTAATCAGTACACCCTGATGTAAGCAGGGAGAATTTATGTAGAGATTTTGTATTACTGAGCTCCTGCAGCAGCAGCCCAATTAGGCTATTCTGATATCTTTTATGGTAGAGGACGACTTCTTCAGTGAGGCGCGTAAAGGGCCCCATGAGTCTGATTAGTACATTGCTCGTACGTGGAGGTGAGTGTGTGTTTGTGTGTGTATGCACGTATTCTGTGCACTGATCTACCGTCCCCCGATGGCTCCATGCCCTGTGGTGTTCTCTCTTTCTCTGTCCTGCTCTACAACTCGGGAGACCCACAATCTGGCACAGCTTTCTGGTTGTTTTTAGGTTCACGCCCTTCAAGTCTCGTGATGGGAGTGTAATGTTCAGCCAGTCTACTTGAGGCCAAAACATTTCTTTTCAAGGAAATATGTGTCTCGTAAACTCACATGTGGGTATGTTTCTCTAACCTCTGCTTTTTTATATTCTCTGTAGTGTACTGCTCGCCTTTAGCGTGCAGTGCACCCCCTGTATGTGTTCACAATACAAGTTGCACGCAATGTTGCCAGGACCCCTACGAGGCTTTGAACACTCGCCTCATCCTCCCTTATCTGAGAAAGAAGAGCAAGCCTCAACACGGCTGGAGTACCAGGTGCTGCAATATGGCTGACTGCAGGGCACGCTGGGAAAATTGGAAATGTGTGTATGTGTGTTGAGTATATGTGAAATTGTCCAGGCCTGTGTGTGAATAATAGCCCAACGGCTCTTTGCAATGCAGTGAATCAATGTGGCTCCGTGCCAGGCAACAGCTAATATCTCCCTCCCTTGTTCACATTTCTCTCACCCTCTTTTTTGCCTCTCCTTTCTCTTTCTGCTCGGCACATTTAACGCCTCGCATACATCTAACTGGTAAATATCAGTTTCTAATACATATTCTAGAATTGCTTCTCTTTTTTGTCATAGAAAATTCCTGCTTGAAAGGTCCACATTTGGAGTGAGAAACCAGAACGAAAACCAGTGGAGAGTTACTCATAACCTCCACAGATTTGTCAAGGGATGAAAGTGAATCTCTGTCTTTTCCATTTCCATCCCACCCCCACTGAGGAGTAAAGTCTGATGTAAATAATTAGCTTCTCTGTTACTCATTCTAGAATGTGTCATTGGCTTTGGCAAATCATGTACTTATCAGCAACTGTGTGCTCTGTAAGTTAACTAAAACTGGCAGACACTGCCATGTGACATGGTTTGCATTCCTCTCAGAACCCTGTTGAACAGCCTGTTGAAACAAAAATAACGAACACCTCATACCTAAACAACAAAATAGGTTTATTATCACTTGTCCTAGACTGTTCCCCAAAATGATATATGATCGTTGGACGGACAATGACACAATGAAGTACAATGACTGCAATGGAAAGTACCAGTCCTGTGACAGTGGGCTATTATGTCCTAAAGAAATAAATTAACTATGGTGTAGTGGCTGTTTAGTGTAAAAGAGTGGGTCAGCTTGCAGTGCTGCAGGAAACCGCTGCTTTGCCAGATGCCTTTTAACATCATTCCCTAAGAGATCTGTATTATGAACAGTTGATAATGGACAGCTAAATATAGAATCACCACACACTCTGAAGCAGTCTATCCCTTCAAAGTCACTGGTTGCACAGTGGCCTGTGAATAGAGAAAGAGCACGTCTGTGTTTATCATCACAAACTTTGATTCCACGTGAGCTGTTATTCACGAGGCAAGAGAGTCCATTCTCAGTGTGTTGATGTTGTTTTTTTCTTCTTCCTTCCCCACCTCTCCTCCTCTGCAGTTGCGTACAATGACTAACACTGATCGGCCTTCAGTGTTGCTGGAACACTGCTTTGGCATCCAGGGTCTCAGCACTCTGACCATCTGCATGAGTAGCTAAAGTGAACTAAATGACACAGCTTTATATTGTTCAGCATTCGTCAGAGGCTGTCTTTGTCATGGCCCAAGAATGCTGCTGAGAAAAGACTTAAAATCTCAGCTCAGCATCAGCCCACTCTGGTTCACAAGTCTCTCCAAATGCGTTCTGTTATCACATTTCTGCATCTCGATGTTGAGTCGTCTGATATTGCACAGTAGACATGCTCTGCTTTGCCCTATCTGGCATCAGATTATCGACATAATGCCTCAAAATAGTGTTTGGGTAAGGGAGGCATCTCACTGTCCTTTATTTTCGTGTCCTGTCACATGTAAATGTGGGCTTTCCACCAACAGTATGCACATGTGACTTTAGTTTATATTCATATTTCCTCTTGCTTTTCACTCTCACTGACGTGTTTACTGCCACTGTTTATAGTTTTAGAATTCTGGGTTTACTATCCTCCAGGTTTTGTCAGTCCTTGTCTCTGGGTTTGGGTTTGTGCATGTTTTTAATTTCATTTAAGTCTCATCAATCTACTTATAGCTAAGCAAAGGATAAGACGAACTTCCTCACCATTACGATTGCAGGAATGGAAGGTGCAGCTTCTTTTAGTCTGTCTCAGCATCAAAGAAGCTGTCTGACTCTCCTCTCTTTCTTTCCACATCTCCAGTTTTGTCTGCCTCTCCTTTGGTCTTTGTGCAGCAAGCTTTGCTTTCCTATTAGATCCAGACTGTGAGACCACAGGGGGATAAATGAAAACTTTAACAATGAGATGATTATAGCTGAACCAGAGTTAGAAGAATCTGATCCAAATCCAGAGAGTTTTCTAATTGGATTTTGTCTCTAATGCCGAGGTTTTCAAGAGGACTCACTCGTATTGACTGAAATACTCCTGGCCTCTAACTTAAATCCAGCCCTGTGTACAGATCATGTGTATATGTGTGTATTAACTTGAATGTACACACTGGTTTTATGCTCCACTCCAGAGGGTCTGTTGTAACAATAGCTCTGGAGATATCTCTGCCTGCTCACTATTCTCACTTCATGACACAAAAACACGGTTCTCTGCCAGCAGAACAAGAACTGAAAATAGAATTTTAGATGGGATTTCCTTCAGTTCCACAGGGCCTCTGAGACTGGCAGTATTGATCGGTTTGTTACCTGTCAGAGACCCAAAGCCCATCTCCCTTGTGTTCTTGACTCACCAGATCAGAGTAGCATGCGCAGGAGGAGTCTGAACTGGGAAACCAAAGTGAACTCTCTGACCTATATTCTCTCTGCTTTAACTTCCCATACCATGTAAGGTGTTGAACATTAGCAACAGGGCTGTAGCCTTCAGAACCCAGTGTGTAGTATTCATTGACACTCTATTACTGGGATCACATAGCAAAAAGGTGTGATTGACCGCTGAGTCCCTTGTCTCACCTTCTAATCAGTTGTGGCTGTGTCTTTGGTTAGATTAGAAGACAATACAACAATTATACCATGTTCCACCATGCTTTGAGCACAAACACTAGACCAGTATTTATTTAGTACAAGACTTTGCTGTCACAGAACGCAAGGTCTTAGCAACATTTGTTTTGCTGAAAGATAAACATAGATATGGCTTTTTGAATTTAACACCATGTGTGTAAAATAAACCTCACTACCAGAGAAACCAGCCTTTTGATATGCTTCACCTAAAACGAAAAAATGCAGGCATAGCAACGGGGTCCTTCCTTAAATTAGTCCGCATTCATGCACCCATGCAAGAGTCTTTATTTATACCTTTGAAGGTTTCCATGTGCTAATCTTATGACTAGGGTAGTCAGATCCGCAATGTATGGGGAAGTAATAAAAATAATTCTGACGGGTGAGGATGACGACTCGTCTCAGTTTATCAACTCCTCAATCACATGGTGTTTTTGATCACAGTGATTATGTACTTTTATCTCCTCATGGCAGCTCACAGTGTAAAGACCAGCCCAACAGGGTGTCTGTACTCAGCCCATAATGTACGCACTCATCTGGAATCAGACCTTGGGTTCTATAAAGGGATTATTATTGACTTTTCCTTATGTAGCATCATAATGTTAGCCATAGGCTTCTGCGAGGAAAATCTGTGAGGAAATCCAGTCCAGACAGCATGCTAATAACTAAAGACCTGCCTTTGATTAGCTTTGCAAGAGATTAATAATCCATGCTCACAAAAAAAAACTGCAACATATGGCGATCTAAAGATGAATTATAAATTGGGCAGGCAGCTTATTGTGGGATTGGAGGTTTGGTCGCGTGCGTCCCCAATTTACCCTCCCCTAAAAGTAGCCTAAACCCACGCTTGGGGAGTTTAGATGAAAGGGCTTGGGTCACTGGGTTTTGGCTAGGGGTTTTACTGTATGTTTGAAGGACGGGCCTCTTAGATTGGATTGATTGGAACCCCTCTGATATCCACCATGCACCAAGATTATAATGATGGGATTCCCCTGAATTCTGATTGGGTTAATCCTGTCTCTTGCAATGACTTCCTAATCAAATAAAATCTCCTGCTGATTAATGGTGTGACTTTTGGAGAGGAGGGTGGTGTTTGGGACAATATAGAGTTATTCAACAGATGCTGTTATCTAGAGTGACTAACATCAGTTTTTTTATTGACAGACAATCTGTCATGTTAGGTGAACCTTCGTTATAAGATTACTGAAGCACCTCGTAGTGGTTAAAGTACCATGACAACTAGCTTACTAGCATTTTCTTATTCAAAGACAATGTACTGTAAATAGATCTTGTGTAGTAGTTCTATGTTAAATGCTGGCGCTCCAGTCAACGTGTGCAGAAGGGCACTCTTTGTTCTGTCTTACTATCACATTAGACTAAGAACAACAGCAAATCCTTACAATTGAGATGCTGACACTAGGCAATAAGTCTTGTGACATTCTTTAGTCCATTAGCACAATCAGGTGCTAATATGCGGTTGTGTATAACAAAGTTTGTCCATAGAAAGTCTACATATGAGGTTTCTTGTGGTACTGATAAAGTTAGCACTATTTCAAACTGCGGTTGCTTCTAAATAGTGAGGGTATATCTGTTCATCATTGCTGGCTCCCATGTTGGATCGTCATCGTTTCTGGAATGTGAGAGGTTTTGTAGCCACCCTGCACGAGACATGATGTCACGCACTTCTATAACCCAGTAAACTAGTTTTTACACATTCACATATTTGCCTAAGTCCTGCAAGTAGGTCAGTTCAACTAATACAAACTTCCAGATTTTCCTTTCTCTAAAGGAATTACTGGGATTAATACGATACGCGGTCAAACAGAGAAAATCCTGCAGCAGCCAGTCACGTGCAGATGTAAGGGGGTAGCAGTTCAGAGGGAAAAGAGAATGCATTGCAGCTGCAAACAAGGTCAGATTCAGCGCCTCAGGTGATTTCAGATTACTGCCTGCATTCGAGCTGTGAGGCGAGATGAGAATCAGATCACTGGTGGTTACAGGATCGGAAATTAAATCTGTAATCAGAAGCTGAGAAGGGAGAGAGTAGCCTGACCTACATTCTACTGCAGTAAGATTTCTGTCTCGATTTTCATATTTTGCTGTTTACAGGCCATTATCAAATTAAGGCTAAAATTAAGGTGGCACCGATAACAATGGAGCAGTCTTTCTTGCACAGTCAAACTACATGACTGTTCTCAGCACGTCAACGGAGAATATCCACCTATAGAAAGTAGAAGCCTTAGCTTGTATGTCTTCCATAGTTATTTAATCTTCATAAACTTCACCCCCCACAGGCAATCCGTAAAAATCAAATAATATCTGCTGACCTTGCCGTACTCTACTATGATCCCCTAGGTATTAAGAGCATTAGAATACAGGCTTCTCATGATCTCCCAGACACTAGTCCATTTGCTCTACTTTTCCTGTTTGGTTTTTCCATCTGTGGAGTCACTGCGGAGCACGTGCAGGGGAGGCCAACATCCTGCGGGTAGGCGAGGGAGAGATGGGGGAACAAGGGGGAAGATGGGATGATGCAGTCCAGATGGAGCCTAACTGATTATCTCTACGGGGCAACGGTAGTATTTTGGGAGGCTTTTGAGCCCCAGTCCTCAGCTGAACCAGATTGGAAGAGATTAGTTCCACTTTAAAATGGCTGAATCATAAAGCAAACTTTTGTCAGTTATGATCCTGATATTTAAATTGTGATCACTAAATAGCAATAGCAATGAATTGACAACAAATCATCCCATATTTTCTAACACTATAGCTTCTAACCAAGAGTTCTTCTCCTCCTTTACTGTGTCTCCAGGCCTTTGGACAAGCCTACTCCAACCACAGGAAGGTGGCAGCGGATGGGGAGAGCCGTGAGGAGTCTCTTATCCAGGAGTCAGCCAGTAAGGAGGCCTACTACGAGCAAAGGGTCCTCGAACTGCAGACCGAGCTCCGCCAGACACGCAACATCCTCACCAATACCCAGTCTGAGAATGAACGCCTGAACAGCATCACTCAAGAGATGAGAGAGGTAAGAGTGGTGGAAACATAACCAGAATTATAATAGAATCATACCTGGAGGGGGTTACACTTTAATCTGTTCAATTCGGTCAGATGGATATGTATCTTAGGATGCTACTAACACACTGCACATATGATGTTTGACTGGATGAAGTCACTTCAAAGAGTATTACTGTTCATCTGAAGACACTGTATTCCGGTGGTCTTTTCCCTGTGTCAGTACTTGAAGGTGAACTCTCTTCTAAGTTGAAGCAGAGTTGTGTCTGCTCTCCTTTGAGAATAACAGTGTTTGTTGATACTATTGTCTGATGCTATTTATCTTTCTGAAGCCGTAGAAAGCACTACAAATATTCATCACTGATCAATTTTCAACCCTGTGTAGTTGAGCCCAGGAGGAAGATGGGGTCATACACCTTTTGACTTGGTTGCAAAGAAGAGTTCCAGACTTGTCTTCTGGTCTGTAGGGCAAGATGGAGTGCTGCATAATCACTACACCTACAACCAGTTGGCCTACCTCTGATACTTTCAGTATTGCTGTGCAAGTCATTATTTTGGGTGTGATTGCAGAGTCAATGACTGGTGTGTTTGGACTTGAACACAAGACTAATGAGACAGTAATAACTGTAGAAGCCTGCCACGATGTCCTCACCCGTTTTCATGTCGGGTGGAGTTATAATTACAGCTAGAAGAAAAACACAGAGACCATGGGAAGCATGCTCTGTTGCAAATATGGCATGATCCTACACGAAAAATTAATCAATTAATATCTTAAACCTGTGTGAACCGTTGCATGACAATAGTGCCTAACCTGTTGCCCCAGCTGTGGTGTTAGTGACATGCACCATCATAGAAACTCAGCTTAGACAAGACAAGCCTTCTATCAATTGAAATCTGTTTTGCAGAAGCATGACCAAGGCATTATTCTAAATCGGAGCATAACCTTTACACATTCCAGTGAACATTTTCATACCCTACTCTCTTAAGCTTCCCAAACTATCATAATGTGAACCTTTATTGTCTGTGCCCCACTTTGGACAATGTCTGACCTCTTCACTGCTTCTATTTACATATACTCATGGCTAATTGACCTCATTCGAAGAGACAAGAGTGCAGCAGCGCAGAGTGTGGCTGGTGTGTCTTTGCCCGTAGCCATACATGTGTTCTGTTGTGTGATGATGAGGAGATTGAATTAACAGGACAGCGGTACAGGTTGAAATCACACTGACTGAGAGATGTTGGAAGCTTTGAGGATGTCTGTTTCACACAGTGACAGGAAGACATAAAGAGATAGAAAGCGATGACAGGGGGGCACAGGGAGCCTCTCACTAGAACGATAAAGAGGGGGGTTTAAGTACCAACTTGTTTTAGGGTTTGCCTATATGAGGAGAAAAGGAACAGACTACTAATTAAGCTTGATTTATTTGACACTCACCTCTATCTCTGATCACATTTCACATTTTTTTCCGGTCTCTCCATTCTTCCCGCGCTGGTAGTTAAACCCATCTTGGAAATCTTTCCACAGCAGATTTAGCTGATCCACTGTTTTGCAGGTCAAGTTGTACCAGTGTAATTGGGTGGGGGAGGGGTTAAAAAGGGGCTCCCTTCCTGAGTGAGTCTTTGGCATGCGGCTGCAAGAATTACTGCTTTTTTTCTGAGTCACTGCTTGAGACAGATGTCAGCAGCATTTTTTACTCAGATTAGTAAAGAAGACTTAAAAATGGCATGTCCCTCACAACGACTTAAGTTCCAGAAAGCTCCAAATTCCACTATAATTAGGTCAGCTGCTGCTCAGCTCTGCATCTGAGTTGGTATAAGTTGGGCATTATGGAAGCCAGATGTGTCTCCAGGCGTGTTTTTGAAACAGAACATGGGTTCCCCTGCATAAAACTTTACATCCTGAGTCAACTTGAACATGATTACTTTCTACAAAGAGATGCCTCATAAATTCTCCACCTAGGGTGGTTTACTTATATATTTAACATATAATTTAAGGGAAAAGTAAAGGGAAAAGTACAGTGTTTGCTACATATCTAATCTGCAGCTTTGGTGACACTGATGTTGCACTGGTGGCCTGCAAGATGGCCTTTCTGCAGGTGCCATTCCTATTATATTCCTATTCCTGGTGCCATGGGCCCCAGCCAGCTCTAATTGGCTAGATAAAAGGGGCTGGAGTGTAAATCACCCCATGTATGGGAGATAATGACACCTTTCTAATGGTACTTCTGTGGGTACTAGGAGGAGTGTGTGTGGCAGGCAAATGGAGGGAGCCTGGGCACTGAGGCTGGCATTGTGACCAGACTGACAAGACTGAAAGAGGCCTTTGTCTCTGGGTTTCAAATTAGCCCAATAGCTTATTCAGGGAGAGAGTGTGGGGG
>JAPMOB010224490.1:0-19805 GCA_029875015.1 Lepomis gibbosus
ATTTAAAGGAAATCAATTAAATTTTTCAGCGGAATTGTTAGGGGTGCCAATAATTGTGGGACACATGATTTCACGTTTTTGTTTTTTTTTAATGTGTGATTTTATTTTTACCACCAAAGTAATGTACTTAAATAAAAGGTTGGATTTTTCTCTTTTTTTGCATTTGGGTTCTATGTTGTTTTAAAAAAAAGGGGAATTTTTAGAAGTCCTCGACCACATCTTAAACAGGGGTGCCAATAATTGTGGAGGGCACTGTAAGTCTTGTTCTATATCAGTTTTAAAATGAAGAGAGTTTGGGTGACCTGAGCTGCTGTCCCATAACTGAAAGTTGGCAAGTTCAGTCCTTAAAACGGTCATGTTAAGTGTCATTGAATAAGACACTTCTTGCAGAAAATGTAAATGTAAAGAATACCAGTTGAGGCAAAGCTCACCCAGTGTGAGGGAGACGTGATCACACATGCCCAGCAGCTGGCCGAAACACACTGAGCCTCCATCTTTGTCAATCCCCAACTCCTCCATCCTGAAAATGATATGCACAGTAGCTACATCTTACTAGGGGTACTCCACCGGTTTAGCAATGCACTCCTATGATAACGATGTTGAACTCGTGGAGGGAGAGTTAGAACATAGAATCAAAATCGATGCAGCAGAACCAGAGGTGCCGTCTTTTATATGCCACACTTTCTTCTCCTTTGTCAAAGACTGACGCCTATATTACCCACAGTGCAACTCAACCGCCAAGAGTTCAGTCAGAGATTTGGGTGTGTTATGTAGCCCTCATACCAGTGTTGGGAGCGAGCTACAGGAGCCTGGTAAGCTCACTTCTTTCCAGCTCCACTCCAGATTTTCTTTATATTTTCAAACTTGCAGTCTTCTGCCCTAAACCAATGCTGACTCAAGTCACATCACTTCAGGCAGTTCATCAGATTTTGCGCAGCTCCCTCTGGAGCCACAAAATCTTTGTAGGCTACAACTTTTCTCACATAATGCAGTACTTCCCAAGACCTGTAAACAGATTTTGATGTGTAAAATCAGAGTTCCCCTTTAACAGAAGAAGGAAGCAGAAAAACATATGTATGCTACAAAAGGTTTCTTTAGAGTTCTCTCCAATATTTAATTTGTTTTTTTGTAAATTACTGATTCATTTCTGTCTCGGGACTCAAATTATTCTAAAAAACAAGTGAATAATCAATTGCTCAATGGGGTCACAAGTCAAAAAAGTTGGGAACCATAAATACACAGCAGCATCAAGTGACATTCAAGTGAAGGTAAGATCAGATCAGACCAGAGACAAATATTTCATTATAGTGGCCCTGTATGTTCCCTCTCAGATGTAATAGTTATGTCGTGTAAATGACACCAATTTACATGTGATTTTTACTTCACGTGGTCTAACCGTTTGGCAGCTCGTCTCACTGACTCCTCGTTGTGAGAGGCGACTATGATTTTGTAGCGCTCAGGTCTCTGTGATATGACTTCCAGCATCACATCCAGCAAGCTGTTGTAACTGCACAGACACAAGTAAAAGATTAAATGTGTAGGAGTCAAGTTCACTCAGAAATTATCTGTGTGTGAAGTTACTGTGCAACAACCTTCATCCCATTAGAAAACTAATGCTTCAGTTGATTTCAGCCCAGATAAAAAGGTCTTGGCATAAATCTAGTATATAAAGTGTTTCATGTAGTTTATGTTTTATAGTTGTCCAGGCACGTTTGCCTGTTGTGATAAATAACGTTTGCCTCTTATCCACCTGTCATTGGTGTCCTCCCAGCACTGGTGGATCGGGTCCAGACGACCCTCTTTCTCTGCCAGCCTCCTCTCTTTGTCCATGTATGCTCCTCTTACCAGCTTGACCCCCAGAAAGAAACTCTCATCCTGGGACAGACGCAGAGCTTCTATCAAGAGGGACCTGGCCTCCTGAAAGACACAGACGGAGATGGGAGTTTTTGATGATGTCTCCTTTTTAGAAAAAAAACCCTACCAATCTTAGTCAGTGCAATAAAAATAAATATTTTGATATTTGTAATAAAAAAATATTTAATATTTGCCTTCAGGTAACACTGATATGTGTTCCATATCCAGGCGCCATCTTTGTTAAATTTCTTCATCATCGCCATTGTGACAAGAGAGAGGGCGGGGTTCATGTAGGTGTACTCTGCATCAACCAGGACTCGGACTTTGTTCACACTTGCCTAAAAAACAAACACAATTAATCTTTATAATTAATAATAAGTAATAATATAGAATATGTTTAAATGACTGCATTAAAACTTCTTAAAGTCTTAAAAATAGTCACAAAGAATTTCAAAATAATATCACTTTGATGCAGGTTAATGTATGTAAAATACTTTTCCCATGGTCTTTGAAATATGTACCTCTGCTATTGTGTTGAGTCTCTGCAGGCCACAGAGGAAATGAGCAACTTCTCTTTCATCTAAACCGGGGAAGCTGATTGGCTGAAAGAGGCAGATGTCATTCAACATTTCATTTAACAGCATCCCCCTCACCAATACTGTACAATTTAATGTAAATATGAACTGGGGAAAAGGAAGACATCTGAGAAACTGGGTTATTTTGGTTTGGTTCAGACACACCTCTCCATCCATTGCTCTGACAAGGAGATTCAGGTCATATGGTTGTTGTGCGATGAGGGTCGTGAGTTTCACCTTGATACAAGCAGCACACGCTCATCAGTGAGAAGAAAGAAATAATTTCTACGCTGAATAAAAAGAAAAAGTAGACACTGGGGTGGACATTCAAGAACAACCTGGAACAGCAGTGCACGCATCAAACACTGAAATGTGGACTCTTATCTTTTTTCCCACACATTTAAACTACATTGAACTGCTGTAAGGCTCAGGTCCACCACACAGTGTGTCAGGGTTCTCATGAACTCAAAAACTTGGAACATTCAGAAGTGTTTCACTTTTAACCAAAATACTCTGAATTCCCATTTCAAAGTTTATTAAAAATGTCTTTCTTGACATTTCTGCATGATGACATGTACTTTACCGTAAATATGTTAGAAGCAATTAAAATAAAAAATGGCCTGGAGAGAGATTTTCTATAAAGTTTATGAATGGTGACTCTGAGATGGAAAACGTTGCCTTACACAGAGCTCCGGGCTGAGCAGGGCTGTGATCTTCAGCTGCATCATCGGGTCTCTGCTCCAAGCGTTGCTGTGGGACATTCGTACACATTCCAACATGGCCTCCATGTTGTCCTCATATCTCTTCTCTCTGGAGATGGTTACGAATAACAACATAATACACATCCCTTATCAACATGCAAGAGAAATTCAATTTAAAAGAGCAGTGCACAGATGTGTGTCTCTAGTGGAGCTGAGGAGTAACATGTCATTCTGGGAGAGAGGTCCTCATTTTGGCCTTATGTGCTTCACTTCAGAGACAGAGTCTCATATAGGCTGATTTGTGGTAGCTGAAAAAAATAACCAATCTGCAGAACTACTTTTTTAAATGATCTATCTTTGCATTATTAAGCAGCATTGACGTAACTTTGACAATTCCTGCCCTTAAAAAGAGTAGACTTCCTAAACCACCTCATTTACCTCAAGCACTTCATTTGCAAAAATAATCGATTTAACAGGCAACCGCAAATCCAAGACCTGAATTTGTCACCACATAGTGAAGACAACAGCAGTGTGGAACTTACAATCACAAACCAACAGGCTATCAACAGGTTTTCACATGTTATCTACCAAATGTGTTAAGCAATATGTGATTGACATCCTAGGAGGGCGTGTGTGACCACATCAATGTGAGCACATCAGTGTGACTATGAGCAGTGATGTGCTCATAACAGTGCAGCTCCACAATTTCTAACATCCTCTAGCTTTCTTTGTGCATAATCAGCTTCCATTGAATATCATATTAGTTTGTTTTGTGAAATGTCATTGTGCATTCACCTGTTCTCATTTTGATGTTTCTGGTTTTGCTCATTTCTTTTCTAAAATAGTGTGTTTTGAGAAAATCTGGTCAGCTGGTGCATAAATTACGTAAATTAAGTAAAAGTCAAGAACAGATATAATTAAAACTAAGATTAAACAAATATTTATTCTTCTCCTTCTGCTTTAACTGATCCACCTGATCAAAAGGAGACTGAGCACACTGCGTTATTAAAAATGTGTCCTACCCAGTGCTTTCTCCCAGATCTTCCTCGATTGGTACTGCCAGCATAGGCCTCAGTCCCAGCGAGCTCATCTTCTCCATGGACTGAGAGATCTCAATCTCGTTCTCTCCGGCCACAAACTGGGCATACACAGTGGGCCGCAGCAGCAAGGAAAACCCCCTCCTCCCCAGGAGGGTGCGTGCTACAGACATCAACTAAAAGAAAAAGATAAGAAGAACATAAGGAAGATGGAAGACGATGGAGGACCAGCAGTGTGTCACATTGTCTTCTCAGCTAAATTCCTGCCATATGTACATTTTTTCATATATTCAGACAATAGAAATAAGGAATCAGATAAGATTAATATTACTGATCCCACACTGGGGAAATTTGCTTGTTAAAGGAAAAGAGTGATTGAGAGATAAATAAAAATAAAATTAAAAACAAAATGATTTTACACTATATAAACCTTTCAGTAACACAGACATGGTATGGATAATACATATGGATAAATATCATAGATACAGTATATGTCATAGATATGAATAATATTTATATGTAAATGTGTTATTTTGTACCAATAACATGATTAATATATTTATAAATCATCCATCTCAACACACACAGTCAGTCCTTTGACAACATTCCTGTTAAGGAGTGTCAAAAATTTACCAAGAAGAGAATAAGCTCTCTCTGTTAATGCCTGACTCAGTCTTTCCTCCATTTACTCTTCAGTCTTATTCATCTGATTTTCATCCAAAAAATTATCATGAGTGGCAAAATCAAGTCTTACCTTCCCACAGTTGTTAACCAGCGCAGGGAAGGAGCAGAGGCGGAAGATACCCAGAGCACGGAACAGCTCACCCAAACTCTTCACCCTGAAGGCACTGGGATCCTCAAAAGCCAGAGGCGCTGACAGAAGGTCGGGCTGCTTGACTGCCACTGTCCTGGAGGCCACAGTACCCAGAAGCCTCAACGACAAGAGATGAGGGAGTGAGGGACGCAAATGAGAGGACATCATCATTCCTAAAAGTGTGTTTGTCCTTGTATGTTTCTGACACAGCTTGTTTCTGGTGTCTCGGTGATTTTAAGAGATTGTATAAATCTTCCTTTGTTGTTATTTTAAAGTGTCCGTCTCTGAAATGCGTGTTAAACAGAAATACATTGATCCAAACTGATCCAGATTGTCACCGCCTGAGCAGTCAGCTCAGGAAGACGAGACGTCCTCTCATGTCAGAACCTGTTAGAGGAGGAGAAGGAAAGGTTAGCAGCAAAATTTGTATCAATCATAGAAAAACTAGTATCTTTTTAAAAACAAAACTTAAGGAGATCAGTAAGTAAAAGCCAGGAGTCAGGACACTTTGAGTTAGGCTGGTCCAAAACCAACAAACACACCTGAAACAGACAATAAAATTACAAAAGAAAGAAGTCAGCAGAGACACCTTATCCTCTTTCCTAAACGTGACACTCAGAAGACTTAAATGATGAAGCTAAGCAGGTGCAATTTGAGGGGTTTTGTGAGTGGAGCAGTACAATTCTTCATCTTTTGAGTTTCTCACTGGTTAATAAGTGACTAGGAAATTTGAGCAAACATCAAGTTGACCCTTAGCATCAACCCACAAGGGTTCACTCAGTTTTACGTAAACATAATGGACATCTAAAGCTCACTTTGGCATGCATAAAATATTTGTCATGTTAAATCTGGCTTTTATTTTCACTTTGGAATAAATTAGGCTGTAAAAGGCTACCATGTGCTGTGATTAAAGATTCAGAGAGGTCACTTGTATTTTGAAGTGTTTTTGGCAAACATATTTTGCCAAAAAGACCAAGCAAAGCAACCAGGAGAGGAAATGATTAACTGCTGCCTGCTGCCATACTTCTCACATATCCCTGACATGACTAAAAGTCCTCTAACTTTACATGCAAGCCACTCAAATCTTTATTGAATGCATGAAAATATTTGAAAGGAATAGGAAATTCTAATAGTTAATAATCACAACATGATGGATGCTGTCATTCCCAACTTTAAAGGGTTGTGGGTTCTTGAGATAGTCAAGTAATCATGTAGAAATAAAAAGAAGTCCAAGGCAATGATGACAGTCTGGTTAAAAGCCTTTATTTCATCTGGCCTATCATAATTTAAAGATGAAAAACTACTGTCCATCTGAAGGAGTTTGGTAAACAAAAGCATGGTCTTCTTGCAAGTAAAAGTGGCAAATGTCTATTGTAATTAAAGGAAAAGTTCGACATTTTGGGAAAAATTCTTGTCGAGAGTTAGGTGAGAAGATCGATACCACTCTACTGTCTGAGATTGGTGTCAATCTTTTCAGCTAACTCTTGGCAAGAAAAAGCCAATTATCATATTACCCAAAATGTCAAATTGTGCATTTAACAGAACACCTTTGCAGAGATTTGTTTGAACATTAACAGAGAACCCCATTTTAATTCTATATAGTCACTTGGCTGGTTCACTGTAACAGTTGAAAATAAATTAATCACAAAAGCCTGAAACATGAGACATTTTTATTTTATTTTTCACACTGGAATGGATATTTGAAAAAAAATCTTCAACAGCTATTTACAAATTGGTTCAAATTCATTAACCTGTTTATCAGCCGAATTATTGGGAAGACATACACACAAACACACACACACACACACACACACATTATGCTACTTAAAGTAATGCTACACATTGATAAAAAACCTCTAAAAGCGCTATCATGCCATTAACTTTTCTATGTTTTAAAATACAGCTCTTGAGCTCATATCCAGGTAGGACCCTTGGGGATGGGTGTGGCCATGCTGGTGTTGCCTGTACAGATGCCTGAACGGGAGGGAGAGCGGTGAGTGAGGGTCCTGACAAAGCCGGAGAGAATAGGACGGAAAGGAAGGGTAGAGTGCTGGGGGAGGGGTGGAGGAGGGACGACTGGAGGGGAGTGATGGATCTAGCTGAGGGAGAAGAGATGGGTGGTGCAGTACCATCTCTGGGCGGTAGGGAGCTGCTTGATTGAACTGTGGGATGGCACCCATTTCAACTGGAGGGTAAGAGGAGGTGCAGGAGGAAGTACGGGGATTGGGCAAGTTTTGAGGATGGGCTGTTTGTGTCATTGAAGGAACAGCGTTGACAGACTGCTGGAAAGTTGAGGAGACAGCCAAGCAAGAAGAGGGTTGGAAAGGAGGGTGAGGAAGGGAGGATGATGGATGAGCAAAGGAGGAGGGAGGGAAGGGAGCTTGGGATTGGTGGCTCAGGTTTTGGAGGTGCAGGGCAGGATGTGCAGAGCTAGGAGGCACATTCGCAAATGACAGATTTTGCATGTGTGGTGGGAGAGAGGGGAAGGCAAAAGATGAGGAGGCACCATGAGTGGGTAGAGAGTATGGCAGACTAGGAGCTAGTGGGTGGTTTTTGTTGGGGAGAGGCTGTGCGGTAACTGGAGCAGGATTAGGATTGGCATGAAAGGTATTTGGATAGATAAATGCCACTGAGCTTTGATCGCTGGGTGCAGCATTTCCGCTGGCAACAGGTTCACCCTGCAGCGGCTGACCAGGTTGGGTGAGCAGAGAGTCAGCCGATATTTGGTCCTGCAGACCTGACTGAAATGTTGAATCTAGGGCAGGAAAAGGGGCGTCTGTAGGTGTATGGGGGCTGATTGTCTCTGGGATGGTGTGATAAGTGTTAGCAGAGGGGGAAGAGGAGGACAGGAGTGGCTGTGGCGAAGAGGAGTTAGAAGGAGGCGGAGTGGGGAAGGTGAAGGAGGTCTGCTGCAGTGAGGGAGTGGTGGAGGAGGAGGAGAGCGTGGGGGAAGTGGACAGAATGGTGGGATAGTCGATAGGAGGGATGGAGGGCTGAGGATCGGATATATCTGAAGAGACAGGAGTGGGGAGGGAGGAGAAGGAGGAGGATGACTGAGGAAGAGATGCTGAGGGGAAACAGGAGGAGTTGGCCTGAGCATCAGCGAAGGTGGAGGTGTAAGCTGTAGTGTCTGATCTGTGGAGAAGAAAAAGAAACAGAGATATATTTTAGTGCTGAAAAGACTTGTTGCTTGATTAATTAACTTAGCTTAGCAAAAAGACTGGAAACAGCTAGCCTGGCTCTGTCCAAAGGTAATAATATCTGCCTCCCAGCACCTCTAAAGCTCACTAATTATGACATTATATCTTGTTATTTTGAAGTCGTCATCACCAGGGATGACAACACTAGGCCTGCTATGTTCTACCTGTGAATGTGTATGCATGTGTGAGTTAGAGCATTCTCTTTCTGCACACCTACCGTTCAATCATTCTGTTTGCCACCTCGCCTCCCGCTCTTTCCTGCATCTCACCGGCCATCGAGATGCTCATATCAGACATCTGGGATGCCATGAATGCGTGGCCGAGGTCTAGGGCATGCTGTGGGACCAGCGTGTCCTGATAAGAAGCCTCCTCTGGTCTGAATCCACAAGAGGGGTCAGGCATTGGGGGCAGAGAGGCCAGAGTGAGGGCCTGCAGGTCTGTGCTGGTGGTGGTGGTGGTTATCGGCTGCGGCAGAAGCTCAGTAGAGTCGCATGGGTCACAGTTCACTGAGAGAGAAAGAGAAAAGTGTTAGAATATGGCAATTCAATGCACTGTAGGAAGTAACAGTCACATCTAAATAAGGTAATGACTTAAGGTGGCGTAAGTCTGGTAATGTGACTCACCGATATCCAAGGTTTCTGTCAAGTCAGACATTTTGCGCTTCTGTCTTGCATCTCTTTGTCTGCAGAGGAAAAAGAAAATAAGTGTAAATCCTCCACAATATGCATCACACAAGATGTGAAGTGTATGCATCTGTACGTTTGTGTTTCTGTGTGGGCATTTGGTGTGAATTACTTTTTGCTGTTCATGCCGTCCTCTCGGAAACCTTTAGCGAAGGGGTTTGAATTGATCTTCAGCTCTGTAATCTGAAAAAAACAACAACAAAATTACAATCAGTTTACCTCTCTCTATTTCTGTTCTTTGCTCTCATTTTCTTGACTTTGCACCGAATCTCTTATATACAATCTAGTATTGCTCAAAGAAATATGGTCAGGGTTGTGCGACTCTGCTGTTCGTGACAGCAGTGTGTAGAGAGTCACTGCAAGTTACTATGGACAGAATCATTAGCCTTATATTGATATATAAATGTAGCATTATGGCACCTTGTTGTTCTGGTAGGCGGTGACTGTGATAAACTGGGTCTCAGGGAAAACAAAGGAGTGCTGCCCTCCGCCCCACCTCAGCATGTCTCTGGCTTCAATTACATGAAGTCTGGGTTGGTAGCGATGCAGCGAGTGTAGGATTATCTGGAAAGAAAAGAAAATTGATTGACTCAAAATACATCATAAAGATAAAATCTACCAGTGGTGGTTTTGTATTGTATTTGTGCTGAGTCAGTCCGTCTGCAATACTTACATGTCCCTGCGTGTCCAGTGTGTTGTTGGTAAGCTTGGCGTAATGAAAGGAGATGGTGCGGCCCTGCCAGTGAGCGCCCGTGGCAGGTGAGTCTGGGTGGATGAAAACCCGATCTGGTAGCCTCGCCTCTGCCCCGCCAACAGCCTGCCAGCCACCACCTTGGAAACGGTAACGGGAGTTGTCCGCCGGGATGATGTCCAGGAGGAGGATGTAACGGAGAGATGGGTTCAGGCCTGAGAGCTTCAACCTCAGCCCGGGGAACATCCGTCTAAGAAAAGGAGGAACAGTGGACAAAAGTTAGCTCAACTTTTAGTAGGTTCTCTAATGGGCAGCTTGTTTATCCCATGTATTAATTTATGTGCTGTTTAAGGGTGTATTTTATCCAGTAGCCTACTCTGCCTTTTGAACTAAACAGTAGCAGTTCATGTTGAGAGCAGAGAGAGGAAATGTAGGCCTATTGTATAGGAAACTTGAAGGGAAGTGGACAAAAAGCAGAAAGGATTCAAGAATTTGGTTTCTTTAACTTACAATATGGTTAGAGAAGTTATGGAGAGGACATTAGCTGACTGTACAGAAAGATTAAATGTTCAGATAGAGACAGAGAGTTGGGTCAAAGGTCAGTGCACTATATTCTCTCACCTGCCCTTCTTTGTGATGATCATCTCTGTGCCCACTGAGCTGAATTGTTTCCATAAAGACGCGTTCTCCAGCTCCATCCTCACCTCATCTTTTGGGGTTTTGGTGTCATTCGGGACAGGGGGAGGGGCCAGCACCCTCGGTGGCAGGGCTTTGGCCGCCAAGTCACAGGCTGGGGGGAACAACGGCATGTGGGCTGGAGCCTGTCGGTCTGTGGGAACACACAAATCCAGGATAAAATAGTTGAAATGAAGCAAATACAGATGCAAATATTTTATATTTTGGCTGTGTACCCGTGAGGCATCAGTTGTACAAAACCAAGGACAAATTACTCAATCACTTAAAAAAATACATCTGGCTGCCAAGCAACTAAACAAGTAAACGTGTGAATCCAATATCTCTCATGTTAAAACATTTTAATGTTTCATCAAAGTTAAATGAATCAAACATCTTAAGGTACAAAGTCACCCTGCCACTACTCTCCAGTTCAAGAGTTGTCTTGGAGCATTGCTGGTCTAAAAGCTGCACACAGATGCCCCATCAGGCCTCCTGACTTTGCTAAATGATGGTTGTAAGCTGTTAAGTATATATATATATTTGTTAGTATTTTAATGATTCACTATGGATTATCAACCCTTCCTTCCTCAATGGTGATTTAAATCCCATGGTTTTCCAAAATGTATCTCACTCTGACCAGTTTCATTTAAAAATTTATATATTTAAATCCCATTTCTTCCCGTTAATTTCCTTTTGCTGCTATATATTCATGCCAATTTGATATTATTCATTTATATCATTTCTTGATAATATTCTCAATATTTTGCTATTGTGATAAATTATGTACACACTGCTGGTTTGCATTACTTAGGAGACGGTTATAACCACACCCATAAGAGGAACCTGACCATTCATTCAATGACACACACCTGAGTTACTTTAGTATTTCAAAAGTACACAAATAGAACATTGGATAACCATTCAAGATTTTAAAAGCAAACAGTCTAAAAGTATTTAATCATTGTTTTTCCTGGATGCCCAGTCTCTCCACACACTCTCTCTCACCTCTGTAAAAGCAGTCTCCAAACCTTTGTGGTCCCAGAGTCAAACTGGGGTACATCTCCATGCTCAGCATTGTCCTTGTTTGTCCCTTTGCTCGCCCTCTTCACCTGCTGCAAAGGAACATTTCCCTCCTCTCGTTTCCTTGTACAGATTTAGCTAACTATGAGATATCAATATTCTGTTTTAAAGGAGACTTTGTCTTAAAGTGTTCTGTTCTTTCTTGCCAGTATTTCTGTTCTTATCCCTCTGCTGTCCTTTTCTGTGCCCACAGCTGTGACTTGCTCTGTTAAATAGGTGTGTGGAGCTTCACGCATAAGGCCAAATGGCCCCCTTTTTTTCACACTGCTCTCCATTTCCCTCCCTGTCTCTCCACACTACGCCCTCATCTTCCCTTCTGTCCCTGCTTCACAAATACAAACACTCAAATATAGGGTTTCCTCTAGTGTCTGGTAGGAAAAGTTAAGTTATGTGTTTTTTTTGTCAGTAGACTTAGAATAAATACCTTTACTCAAGGTTACAGATATACAACTGCCGTGTATAATCTTACTGTCCAGATTTTCTGTGATTAATTTAATAATTCTGGGAAATACTACTCAAATTTCAAATACCCCCACACATACATAGAAATCCAGAAGTTTACTGGCAGGTCCCCTGTGGCTGTTTGACGACCTGATGACTTGTTTCTTCCTCTCAGCAGTCTGTCTATTAGGCTTTCTCAGCAGGGAGTCAGGCCTTAAAAGAAGGTGGAAGAGGAAGACAGTTTAGCCGACGGCTGCAATTTGGCCACAACACAAACCTAAGTGTCTAGAAGTTTGTATGAGAAGTTTGAATTCAGGTGTGAGCTCATTAATGACAGCTAATTCTGGGTCAAGCATCTTCTGGAATATTTATGATTCGAGAACTGCTGAATGAATAGATTCTTGTGAGGGCGGATTGGTGAGTGGACAGGATATCCAGGTAAAACGTAATAAAACACCAAATGTGGACCACATAGACAAACCCTCTGTTGGTGGTATCTAGTACCACCAACACCAAGTCAGTTAGTTAGTATGAGTTGTGGTGGATATTCAGATCCTTTGCCTATGTAAATATACCACAGTGTGAGAATATACAATATACAGTATATGTTAAGCAAAAGTACTACTATACTAAAGTATTATTAGCAAAATGTACTTAAAGTAAAAGTACTCATTATGTAGCAGATTCTTTCCAGTTGGTGTCATATTACAACCCTGTTTCAAAAAAGTTGGCAAGCTGTATAAAATGTAAATAAAAACATAATGTGATATGCAAAAGGTTGAAACCCCATATTTAGTTGAAAGTAGCACAAAAACTGAAAATGTACTTTTTTTGGAAAATGACATGCTCATTTTGAATTTGATGCCAGCAATGCATTTCAAAAAAGTTGGGACAGGGTCATGTTCACCACTGTGCTGCATAACCTCTTATTTTAACAACTCTCTGTAAGCATCTGGGAACACAGGAGACCAACTGACGTAATCTTGAAAGTAGAACGTTTTCCCATTCTTGGTTTTCACCTGCTCAACAGTTCGGGGTCTCCTTTGGCAGATTTTACGTTTCAAAAGGTGACGTGCATTTTGCATAGGTGAAAAGTCGGGACTGTAGGCAGGACACTTTAGAGCCCGAACTCTTTTACTACAGAGCAAGGCCGTCCCTCAAAAAAAGATGTCATCAACTTGGCGGCATATGTTTCTCTAAAATCTGTATATATAGTTCAGCATTAATGCCTTCAGAATACTTCATTGATCCCCAAGGATCCTCACATGCCACGTGCACTTCGTACCATCAAGGATGCTGTGTCTGTTTTTGATGCAGTGCCTCTTTGGGCCCGAAGGTTTTAGGCCTTGCATACAGATATTTCTTCTGATCTCAATTATTTAAAATATAATGCACTGTAGGCAATGAAATCCTCTTTGCAATTTTACATTGAGAAACATTATTCCTGAATTAAAACTATTTACCAGCAAAGTCTTCCAGAGTTGTGAACCCCTCCCCATCGTTGCTTTAGAAAGACTCTTATCATACCCAATCAAGTTACTAACTTGTTGCCAATTGACTTAATTAACTGTGAGATGTTCCATCAGGTTTTTTTCTTTCTCATTCTTTTGTTGTCACTGTCCCAACTTTTTTGAAACGTTTCGCTGGCATCAAATTCTAAATGGGCATATAATTATCCAAAAACAATAACAAATTTTCAGTTTAAACATCTGCTAAATTGTCTTTGTGCTTTTTTAATTTAAACATGGGGTTTCAATGTTTAGTACATCATCAGATTTTGTTTTTACTTACATTTTACACAGCATGGCAACTTTTTTTGGAAACAGTGTTGTAATCTGTATTATATTAGTGGATTCATTATTACTGATGCATTAACATTTAATCAGCATTTTAATGTCATAGCTGGTCCAGAGGGAGCTAATTCAAATGGGTTTGGGGTAGTGTAACCTATAGCAATATGTTGTATTTTATAAACTGCTCATGTGTTTTGGATGTAAAAGGGTAAAAGTACATTATTTCCCACTGAAATGTAGTGAAGTCAAACAATGTAGCTAAACACTTCAAACTTGTACTTCAGTGTAATACTTAAGTGAATCTACTTAATTACAATCCACCACTCGATATGAGGGAATAAATGTCTATTCAGTGCAAAATGTGAAGCAGAAAGAGAAAATGCAATGATGTATGTAAAGAAGTTGCAAAAGGGTTTGAGAAAAATTCAACAGGCAGTGAGCAGGACAAAAGCACTGATTTTCCCTTTTGTTATTTTGTGGCTATTGGTTTACTGGCCATAAATCAACATCTTACCCATTCTCCTTCTGTTGCTTAAACTTGAATTCCTTGAAGTGATAATGGTCATAAAAAATCCTCATTAGAGACTTTAGTATGCAAGAACCTGACTATTTGGGGGACTCTTTGGCAGATTACAGTTACACTGTCTCATCTGTGTGGCAGATGTCATGTGATCAATACTCCAAAATCTACCTGACGTTTCTCCCAATATAAAGACAGCTGGAGTCACTTCACAGGAGCGATGTATAAATGTTGTTCTAGTTGTTGTTTTCCTTCTCCATTTGTATGTATACACGTGTGTGTCAGGAGGGGGATAAAAGCAAGTGGGGACTGAGAGGAAGTGGAGGTGTGAACGCCATACTGAGAGAAAGGTCATTACCTTGATGGGGGTAGTGAGGTGTTTGTGGCGTCTCTTAATGTTTTTACGAGCTAACAGGTGTGTCGCAGGCGCTGCAACCAACAGACTCTGTAACAGCCCAAGATGAGGACTGTTACTTGTTTTGTTTTGCTATTACTGGAGTGGGGGCAGCAAGTGTTTGCTGTTTACAGTGCATTAAGCATTACCATAGGCCTGCTCTTTGACATGTATGTGCTAAATGGTTTGATATCCACCTTTGTTAGCTCCCTCAGGTCTAAAGGTCAGATCATTGTAAAAACACTTGATTTATTCTCTGAGTGGATTTTATAAGCTATCATAAGAAGTATTTGCCTTTTACAGTTTCATCATTTAGCTCGTATTGGTGCAGGTGATCATGCTGTTTGAACATTTCCTGCATCACAGAAGCTTGTCTGATTTCCTGCACCATGTTTATGACGGCACAAGCCTTTTAATCTTCCGAGGATTACTGTTCGGTTGCCGTCTGTGTTTTCCGTAAATAAATCCTTTCCATGCATAAGACACATGCATTCAGATTACATTCTTGATCTTTGGCTCTCACTGTGCACATTAGTGAGCTGAGGATGCACGCCTACATATTTTTTGATCACCCAAAACCCATTTTTATTAAGAGCCAGAAATACATGATAAATAGTAGATAAACAGTACATCAACCAAGGAAGCACTTTTCATCATTACATGAATCGCAGATATACTGAAATACTGTTTCAGCTACTGCAACTGTTTTACAGTGATACCCTTACATAAAGGGCCTGCATGGAAAATAGGGTTTTTATGCAATCGTGTGTTGTCACACCATCCATTTGAATTGCACCCTTAGAAAAAGCAGACCATGCTTTTGTAATATCATCAATTTTATCCAGTCAAAACAGTGAAAATGTATCCAACAGACCAACTAGAGCAACTGTAACTCAAAGTCGGTCAGACCACCTCCAGAGGGTCTCTGTCAGCCTTCGACACCAGCACTGTTACACTCTCAGGGAGACGCACAGCCAGCTTCTCTCTGAACACGGTCAGAAAACCCCGCTCGCTGTTGCTGTGGTCACTGAGGAGGACGCAAGTTCCCTTTGCAACAGCATCCAGCACTTCATGGTGGGACATCTCACCTGAACAACGGATAGAATATTTACATCAACAGGCATTACAATGTCAAGCAGATAAACTGACAGTAAAATGAATAATATCAGGCATATACAACAGTATTTCCCATACGTTCATTTATTTGTGGCGGCCCGCAACAATATCAACACTAACCGCCACAGATTGATTTTTTGAGAGCTAAGACAATGTTAGAAAACACCTGGGATTTCGATGTATATAGCTGGTAGTTAATATCAGCTGTACCTCCCACCGCCACAGTTACACTATCATTCTGTGGGAAACAATTATTTTTAATGAAACCTACATTGGATTTTTACTTCAAATATCTACCTGTGACGTAGAGGTCGGCCTGGACTCCATTCAGTACTGAGGCCCCTGATCCAGCACACACGGCCACAGTGCACACAGAGGACTCTGGAAAATATCAGAATAAAGACTTAGTGACACACACATTTACGTATGATGACCAATTAATGATTTTGATTTCACAACTGTCAATCTTCAGGTTGAACCCTGAGGTTTCAAGTTACTGGTTATGGCCTTTATGACTTGCTTGACCAGAACATTTTTAAAGCTTTTTGTTAGGGTCACGTTGACTTGAAATATGATCTGTATTTGTGTAATTTGTCATAATTGTATGTGTATTTAGCCCCTTTGGGGAACACATCTTGTCATAATATGTATTGTTAACAGAGTGGTTTGGCTTGTACGAAGGCATGACAAACTACAATGTAATTTAATCCTTGGTTGTTCCTTAAATTTCATCTCTTAATCTAAACTAAATTACATTTTGAACCTAGAAAATTACCAACAATTTCCTCTTGCTTAGATTTAATTTGTGCTCATTTGTGAAATCAGTCGAGTTGTCTGCTTGGTATGAAAACTGCAGACCATTCAGGACATTGACTGCAACCAACACTCTCCTAATAACCATTAGGATGGTTCCTATCCTTCATATTGTTTGCACATTTATTTAACTTATAATACCAGTAACAAAATCCTGAAGTTGTATAAGAGTTCATTACCTAGTGTCCGCCCCAGTCCCAGAGCCAAACGCAGGTGACTCAAACCCAAGTGGGACTTCAGTTTCTGAATGGCTGTTGCCACGGTTACTGGCTGGTCCAAAACACTAAGTCGTCCTTGGCCGTGGCCTGGGAGAGGGGGCTGTAGGGTGTAAAACGGGAGTAGTTAGTTAAAATAAAATACTACTGCATATTAAACAGGATATTAGTATAATATATTATAATCATCCACATTTTTTATGGAATGTAAATGATAGCTTTTAAAAAAGATCAATATAGAGCTTTGTTATATTTTTTGTTTCAGTTCCCGATTGATAAAACTGTATTATTTCTTAAAAACACGAACGTTAATCTAAACAACATGGTATTTTCTGAATTTCTTGACGTTCTTTAGTGCATCATCTAAGGGTGTTGTAAGTGTCTTTGTGGTGTACCTTTTCAAACTTCTGGATGGTGAGGGACTGGCTTGGAGCATTGTGTCGAAACAGTGTCTGGACACTGGGGGTCAGCGCTGAGTCACTGCAGGTTACACTGACATGGAGCCCACTGCTGTCTGGTCTGTCCCACAAATAAACTGTTACTCGCCAGTGCAAAGGACCTTAGTGGTGACTATTAGTTTTTGCATGTCTAAACATATTACAAATTCTGCACATCTGTAAATTCTCTAACATAAATCATTCGTTTCTGTTCTTTTCTGTATTTTGTCAAAGTCACCAACTTGCTGAAAATAGGTATTCAATTAGAGCGCATAATGTTCAGCCTTTACTTTGTTGTCAAAGTTATGTTACCAGCTTGTGGTGATGAAGAGAAGAGCAGTGTCAGGAGTGTGGAAGCTCTGATATCAACGAGGTGAAAGTCAAATCCCAAAATGCGTTACATTTAGAAGCTAAGTGTCATGAAAATGCAGAATTTAAATCAACAATACTGGATGGTGTGACTATACAGTAGCATTGGCTCGTTCTTTATTAACACCGGGACTTAAATCTTGCACAAACGCCGTTTTCACAACACAAAAAGCAGACTAAAAGAAAACTGGGTTGGATTTACTGTGAATGTTTCAGGCATCTGTAAGGTGATTTCCCGCCGTACAGAAATAAAAGTTACAGTAAAATGTGCTTGAATGAAAGGAAATCAATGTAAATCTTGTTTGTTTTGGAAATGGTCTGCAGAACTTAGTTATAAAGCCACATATGCAAAACCACAAAAATGGCCCTTTAATTATATTTTTAACTAACTATTTAACTATAATTATATCCCTGAACTTGGTTGGTTTATGAAAACATGTTGAGTACCTGCTGACTGAATGTTGTAGTGTTGTTCCTCTGTCACAAGCCTTCAGTTCTTCCACAACAGTGTTTAGTTCCTCTGTGCTTTTGACCACAAATTCCAGTTTGTGACTGTGGGAGGCACCGCCGAGGGCCTGACTCAGCACAGACACTTGACCGCTACCTGAAAGTCACAGACAGACACCAGAGGGAAAAAACACTCAGGGAAGACATGAAGAAGACACTTGGTCTGTAGGCATGTGTTACACATCTTCCATTCAGAATGACCTCTTACCAAGTCCCCCAACCAGCCAGTCGTTTACTCCTCCTTTAACACTATCCCACGAAGTGTGAGGGGAGAAGATCGCTATCCTGGCCTCCACAGCCCGGATGGCCAAACGCTGCTTCCAATCTTTCTGAACCAGACGCTTGATTGGCCGAAACAACGGAGGATGATATGAAATAATGAGGTCACAGCTCATGGCCTCTGCCTCCGCCATGACAGCATCTGTAAGGTCGTTGGTTAGCAGGACGGTTTTAATAGGGCGAGGTTCGCTGGGCTCAACCAGCAGGCCGACATTATCCCACGACTCAGCCAGAGACAGAGGAGCAAGCTGCTCCAACACCTGCAGGAGCTCTTTCAGCTCCATCAGGGCTGAACAGTGAGCAGTGTCAGAGAGGCAGCGGCTGGAAGAGAAGCGGAGAGATGAGTGAAGAGGGACTGAGGCTAGCTGACTTGTCAAGAGGCTGCAACTGTGAGTCAGTGAAGGGAGCGACAGAGGGATGGATACAACTTTTGAGTTAGAGGGGTAGAGAGCAGCTTGTGAGGTCAAGCTCCTCCTGGTACAAAGGCTTCTATAGGGGAGTGAAAAAAATGTCCCAGAAAGGTTTCTACATCCAGTCAACATCAGTGGAAACCTGTAAGGACAAAAGAAAAAGAATTGCTAATCAATTCCTTAATTAACACCTAAGAGCAGGACCAGTGTACTACAGAAATATATTTTGACAATTGACTGTTTAAGTAATTCACAGATTCTAACTTCTAAAATGAGAGGATCTGCAGGTTTACTTTCTGTTTTATATGATTATAAAGCAAATATCTTTGGTTTTAGGGGGATTTTATCACTGTTTTTTGAACTTTCACAGATGAAACATTGATTTTAAAAAAATCTCTCAACAATTCAATAATGGTGGCACCCCTAAGTGAAACCGATTCCTTATAGGAGGACAACAGACCCTCTACTGATGCAAACTAATCCATCAATCGTCAGCCAATCAATCCAAAAAGCTATTCATCACTCTGCTCAAACAGTAAGAACAGAAACCAACTTGTGAAAAATGGACTTGTTCTTGTTAAGTTTGGTTCCATTTTTTCAAACTTGACACCCTGAAACCCTTTAAGCCACCTCAATCTAGACCCCATTTCACAAAACACATGGCCAGGAAAAAAACTCCAATAACGTTAGATATCACCTGTCTGAGTAAGTTAGGTAGTTAGCAAAAACATGCACACAACCTATACTTTGTACTCTTAGCCGAATATCTAATCTAATGAGGTAGATCAATTTCTGAACCTGAGGCATGATATTTAGTAAACTGTTGCTGTGTGAGTAAAGTGCTGTACCGCTATGTTCACACATGTTATGGTCTAACATGACCTAAAGTTACTATGAGGTGCGACTGGCTGCTGCGAAGCGTGCAGCTAACAGCAGAGCTAGCTAGGTAGCTAACATTAGCTACTAATGCGCACTAAATATCTTTAAAAACACAGTGTCAATATTTGCACGAGTGAACTTATCATACTTTCGCTTGCCTTTCACTTAGGAGTATTATCGCTCTGTCGCTGAAGAAATGACACTTCACTTACTGGAGAATGTCTCTTTCCGGCTTCCGTTTCTTACTGCAACGCTTTTGATTGGACAGTTAAGATGTCAGTGAACTTCACTGTGAGCCCTTCTTGCATAGACATAATATACA
>JAPMOB010224491.1:0-22059 GCA_029875015.1 Lepomis gibbosus
GAGGGGGGTCATTAGCACTAAATCTGTTCCATATGACACACTCACATGGCTTCTGTCTGGACTCTCTCTTTCTGTTTGTCTGACTGTCTCCCCACCTCTCTCTCTCTCTTGAAGGGAAAGGAGGTGGAGGGTGAGGGGAGGGGTAGAGGTGGATATTTCTCAGCCACAACAGGAGTTCTGTGATGACAGGGGCCAGGCCATGTCACACACCAGGGACTCTGGTGGCTTTCCTTATCACGCAGAGAGGGCTTCACTAAATACCCCTCTTCTTTCCCTCTCTATCTCTCTCTGTCTTTGTAGCTCGACAAAAACAACACACAACTGTCGAGGACAAATACTCTGTGTGTATCCAAATTACATACACTATGGCCGAACAGATACACGTCTACGCACATACATGGATAGATTGAAGAAACTGGATCAAGTGCAAATTTTAAAAAATAATTAATAACAAGTCTCTTTGACAAATACCAACTTGCTGTCTTGCTGTGATGTTTTCAAGTTTCAGTGCTAAACCTCCGCTGCATACCTTTCACCTCCACTGGAGATAGAGTTGGCATTGTGGGTGGCTGCCCCGTTTGTCCCTTTTGCTCTAATTTTGCTCAATGTTGTCACCATTAAACCCTTAATTCATATGACCTATTGGGTATTTTATAAAAATGTAGCTTCAAATGTCAAGACAAATTTTGGCTCACCATGGTTATATAAAACCCATCATAATCACTACGTGCTTAAATCACTCAATATACATCACTTTTGTTTTAGAAAAATCAATATTTGTTCATTATCTGTAGGCCAGGTTATTTTTTTACATGAAGCCAATCGTATTCAGCATCTTTCCCGAAGGCCTTATAAGTCCAGCACCAACACATGATCACCAGACTCATTTAAACCCTATACCCTTACTATGTTAGCCCAGTTAGGCTACATTCTCAGTCAAATTAAGCTTTAACACAACTACTACTTGGTTTATTATGATTAACAGATGCTAATCATGCAATGTAACAAAATGGATTTGGTCAAGTACTGTGTATTTGGTTATAGAACCTGTGTTTGTAAGACTGTAATATTCACTATAAACATGTGTCACTGATTATTGGGATTATTCACAGAGGTGTCACATAATTTAAACAGCTTAATAATTCATTATTGTGTTTTCTCATATCCGTCACTCTCCACTGATCATCTATGATTTCTCTCTCTTTCTCTCTGTGTGCACATGGATGAAAAGTGGGGACGGCTATAATCTGACTGCTAATACCTAGCCTGATTATTATGCAGCCACAACACACACACACACACACAGGCCTGGATCAGTCTGGTCCCCTCATCCGGCACACCATAGGCCTGATGACTCTCCACCATCACACACACACACACACACATACACACAAACACACTAATCACACAGTGCTCCATGCCGCTGCCTGTGAAACAAAAGCAGGCCTTGTCTGACCAGGTCCAGCGCTTGTACAAGAGGCTTAGGTGCATTTTTCTCATTTTTGAACAGCTAATATCTTGCAAAAGTTGTCTAATCTCTTTGCGTTTAAGTTGAGATTTGTGCGCCCCCACCCCGCAACACCCCCACCTTCTCCACATGCCTAACACCTACCCCTGCTAGGCCCTGACGCATGGTGCTTAACCAGGGCATTTTAATAAGGTTAGTCGTGCGTGCATTTGTGTGTGCGTGTGTGTGTGCGCGTGTGTTGTGTCAGCATCAGGGGCCCGTAGACTTACAAGCTGATATAATGAAACACAGCAGGTGATGAAAAGATCAGGGCCATTTTGAAATCAACCAACTCAATTTGTATAGACCTGACAAATATGAACCAGTTCCAGGAAAAAGCACAGTATCTGTTTTCTTGTGCTGGCTATTTGCCTGAAAATCTTTAATTTTTCACACTTAATATAATATGAAATATTCTATTTACTTGACATTGTAATTCTACTACTGCTACCTTTGACTAGCACATACAGCATCTAGTGCTTGTCCATTTGTCTGGAAGACAGTTTCCTCCTCTGTTGCTCTTCCTGGGGTTTCTTCTTATCTGAATTAAGGATCTAAGTATAGAGATTTCCATGTTCTACAGATTGTGAAACCTTGAGACAAACTTGTCATTTATGCAAATTAAACTGACCTGGCTTGCCCTGATCTCTATCCATCTCTCACAAACATGCAGTGCATGCATGCAAATTATAATGACATACTGCACATATTCACATAAACTGACATTTGGAAACAATACACATTATAAATCATACATTTAACTAAAGGTGAAGAACAGGAAGACGGTTGCAAAGAATCCAGTTTATTCTCTACCTGCCTACAGCGTGAAAGGGACAACAGAGATTAAAGCCACTGCACTGGGAGGTGCAGCGCAACTACAAACCAATTCTCTCAGTGAAAGAAATAAAGGCTACCAGGGTTACAGGAAGTACAACCAACTTGGAGAGTGACAAAGAGACACAGGAAGGAAGAGAATGAAGGACAGAGAAAGAGAAGAAGGGCTGCTTTTGAGAACTGAGAGACGGACGGCCTGTTTTCCGACAGCTTGCCATGCCAGCTCCAAGTGTGCTGACGGCTGTGATTTCTAACAGCTTTAAGGAGGGTCATTTTCTGGGCTCTGCTTCTTGCTGTCTGTCCACCTTACAATCTGTCTTCCTCTATTTGTCATTCTTAATGCCATTCTGTCTGCTATGCTATCTCGCCGTCTGTATGTGCACAAGATTGCGTGTGTGTGTCTACGTATATCTGTGCCAGTGTTGAGACAAAGTGAGATAGAAAAGGCAAGGATAGGGTAAGGGTATTCTTAAAAATGTTCCAAGAGTGTTTTTACCCCTTTTATGTGTACGTGTGAGTGTGTGCATGTGTGTGTATTGCCGGTGTGAGCCATGTTCTGGCATCAGTGCGCTGCACTCTACAAAGGCAGCTGATTAGAAACAGTAGGTGAGCTTTGCTTACAATTCCTGGTGAATATGCAAAAAGAGACAGGCAAGAGAAAGAGATGGAGATGAAAATAATGAGGACAGAGAATAAAGGAATCGCAGAAAAAAATCCCCGGCAGGGATACATACAGGTCTCAGCCAGATGAAAATGAGACAAGCTCAGCTCGGTTTCTCTCTCTCCTGACTCCTCAAAGCAAATTCTAGTGCAGCTTTTTATCTGAGACCTTATATGGCATCATTTCATAAAACAACTTGGGCTCATACACACACAAAAACACATGCAGACACAGATACATTTCAGCTTACACTGCGTGTGTGCAGGGAAAAAAGTATTTAAACAACACATACACAGGACCAGGCTGCCATGGAAATTGCCATGTTTTAGGCCTGACATTTAGGAGTCATGAAATAATCAAGCCACTTGACTTTGGTTAGCCTGGCCCTGCAACATACTAGATGGTGAAAGAGGGCAGCTTATGCTGTTTTTCCATCAGTAGTATAGACAACTCAAAAGGAATCCTCTGACTCTGTGGCAAACTCTTCCAAGTCTTAGTAAACTTTCTGTAGTTTAACAGGAAATGACCTCCTCTATCTGCCTCTACATTGTGTTTTAACTTTTTATACTTCACCACTTAAACATGCAGTGTGCTCAAGTATTACAGTACATGCATAATTGTATTTAATCAAATGCATATGGGAAAAGGCTGTGCTTATCTACTTGTTTTCTTGTCTTTGCCAAAAATTACATATTCTCCTGTAATATTCCCAAGAAGCATGAGGGTTTCTCATCTAAAGTCCTTTCGAGGGCCTGCTGAGAGTCTGATCCAAAAGCAGTCAAACTGATTCCAGAGCAGCACTTACACTCTCAAGAGCTTAACTTCCATCCCTATTACTAGAATCAAGCACTGTCGATGGCAGCCATTGGCTTCCTTAGACAGCTGCTGAAGCACTGAAGCTGAAATCAGGGAAACTAGGCTCTTAGACAAAATAGCGCTTTATGTTCAGGGAATCACATTAATAACTGACCTTTTTATTACCTCTACCTGTCGCATGTCTCCCCTGTCTTCCCACTGTAACAGAAATTAACTTTTCTCTGAGCTCTTAAGTCAAACAGTCAGCGTCCTCTCCTCATAGTACCAATTTTTCCCTCAGCTTGAGAAGTTGGCAGACTACTCCAGTAGACATTCTCTTCCTGTTGCTTCATGTTTTTGGATGGGGGCAGCATGTACCCTTGACTCACTGCCTTAGAAATTCTAAATAAAAAGTGTTTGGGCTATTTTGGAGCCAGATATGTTTTTAACCCTCTTTAGCTGGGTCAGACAGGTCTTGGGTCAACAATAACAGAAGGCTAGGAGATAACTGAAGAGGAAAGCTGGGTAAAGAATGAGTTATTCTTGAAATGAACACATATCCTCTCTCACAAAGACTTTTTTTGGACTTTAACAGTAAAAGTGTGTGCATCTGCTCGTGTGTATCTACATGTCTCAGCAGGGCGCTTGTATTAAGGGTTGCAGGGGCTCTCGCCATCAGCTGCTCCGATTAGAACCGTAATTAAAAGCTGTGTTAATTGGTGTTGAGGCCAACACTGGCCACCCAGTTCATTAAGGACATCTATACAATTCTCCTTATGCATTCCACTGATTGGTGAAGAACTGGTATTATTAATCTGCTACACCCAGGGGACAAGTCAAGTGTGAAAGAGAGAGACTGAGAGAGAAACAGAGCCAAACAACAGGAGAGAGGGAGCTATTTCTATATTGATCAAGTCGTTCCCTACTTGGTCAATGTTTAAAGGCAATGGCTTCATGGTGATATAGATTAAAGCAAACTGGGGAAATCAGAGGAGTGGTGAGAAGTAAATTCACTAAATGTATCCAAAGTTTTGTTGCAGAAAATTTGAAGAAATGCATTGCAGAGATCAGCAGCACATTAAACGCTGCACAAAGATGAAATGCAAAAAACACCACTCTTACCTGATCCCTGCTATTGATTTTTTCTAATATGTTTATCTGTTGCCCTCTCTGTCTATCTCTAACACACAAACACATTTTCCCCCGTTCTCTGTCCCATTCCCACAAATGATTGCGTTACATCAATCAGTCAATCATTAGCATGCAAGCTATTGCTAACAGATTTTTTTTACCTGGTTACGGTATTTTTAACTCTAGGTGTGCTAGCTAATTGACTTCAAATGTAAGCACACCAGTGTATTCAGCAACAGGAGGTAAAGGAGAGGTCGTTCTATTCTATTGACAAACTGGCTGGGTTAGTCTATACTAACCTCCATCTGATTTTCCTAATTGCCAAGTTACCGGTAGGCTCATTATCACCTATTTTCCCAAATTACTAATCAAGATCCAAGAAACAATTACTTTTCACAGGTTGGTTACAGCAAGAGCTAAAACATGAGCTGCTGATAATTACTTTTTTTCCTGGTGGTTCCTGCCCACACCTAACTCACTGTGGTGTGTGTGTGTGTGTGTGTGTGTGTAAGTGTGTGTCGTAGGTCAGGTGGGGTCTCTCTCTATACAGATGTCTATCTCACTGCCCTGCCTACCAGGAACAAGCTCAAGAAAAGCATTCATGCCTTAAGGAATGCTACTTTCTGCCAAACAGACCAACAATGTTTAGCAAACGTAGCAGCGGAAGTCTGGGATACCTGAAAGGCATGGTCTTTAACTCCTCAATGCCAATATTCACAGGGGCAAACATTAAGACCTTGTTTTCCACACCAGTTTCCTGCCCTCCTTTCATACCTGTCTTATGAATGTGATATATGTGCACAGCGACATCACTGTGAGAAAGCTAAGGGGAGAATCTCAGCACCCTTCCGTGACAAAAATGTTGCTTTTACTGATTAGTTAACCAGGTGCATGTAAAGTTGAACTGTACATTAAATAACTCCCTTGCACGCCGCTCCCTTTGTCAGTAAATAGTCTAGACTGTGCCCCTGTACCCCGTATGGAGCTCACCAGCTACGATGTTGACACAATGAATCCCTCGCAATAACACTTTTGTTTTTGCGCCCTCTCTGGTTGTGTTTACATTCAGCAAGTTCACAGACAAGGAAGCTGTTCAGTGTCCAATGGGCAAAGGTTCCGTAGGTGCGTGCGGCAGAGGTGGGAGGAGAAGAGGGAGGAGACGCAGGAGGAGGGTCCTGGTGCTTTCCCACGTTTTTTTTTTTTTTTTAAATGGAGGGTGGAACGTCAGGTACAGATGAGAGAAAGCGCAAACAAACACGAGGGAGCAGAAGGGAGGCGCTTCGGACTTTTTCAGGTGCTCGACATTTTGACGTGGTGGAGGCAACTCGGGTTTCACCCACCCATCCCAAGGTCAGACGCTGCTTTTCATGCAGCCTCGCCTGGAACAAACACCTGGCACGATCCAGGGACAGGCCACTAGCCATGCCCAGCATTCGTTAGTCATTACTGGCTCAGCAGTATGGCCCCGCCATTCTCATGTAAATATCCACACCGGTCGGCATTTTGCATGGAAGCCTGTGATTAATGATATAAATCAAAGAAAATGGTGTGTCAGTATTTGCAGTGTAAATGTATTGAAAATGGGCACAACAAATCAACAAGTGATCATAAAAAGTAAAGATAAACACTTGGAGTGTATTGTTGTGTTTAATGCACCCATGACATGTTTTGAGAGAGTATGCAGCTGGGCTACAGCGCCATCGTGTTTGAATCAAAAGTAAGCCGGAGCCCTTCCTCATACACTAAGCAAACACAAGCCAGCATTCCTCTTGTCTGCCATTTTAGCTCCAGTCAAACCCCACGTCGACGCGAGGGCATTAAAGCATTAGTGGCTAATGTTTTTAAAAGTGTACGGTATCTTGCAGGGATTCGGGAGGTGGGCGCCGTATGCGTGTGTGTAATGGTGGATGAGATGGGTCCGCACATGGCAACCATTACACACACAGCCCCTCTAATCGCTGCCGACCTGCCTCCTCGCCTGCAGCCATCCCACCTCTGACTGGTGTGTTTATATGTGTGTGTGTGTGTGTATGTGTGTGTGTGTCAGGGGGCATCCCAGGTTCAGGAGGGCAGAATGTTCACATAGATGCATATTTTGCCACATTAGCACACCTTTTAGCACACACATACACACGCATATAAATACATACACATAGAAACACACACATATGAGCTTTGAACATTTTAGACAAAGCTTTTGTCAATTATATAAATATCTAATAGAAAAGATAAATAAACATAACGCTCCTTCACAGCTATCTCCACTGCTGTCAAGGAAGTACTGTCTGCGTTCAGCAGATTGTATTCGCTTGTGTTCATGGAAAGTGACTGCAAGTAACTTTGCCTGACAATGAAGGGAGGAATAAAGAGATGGACAGAAGGATAGAGTCAAGAGGAAGAACATGGAAATAATAAGAGATATGTATATGATCATAGGAATCTGATAAATAAATTAATGATTTGGTCAGTTGAGAGTCAATAAAGCTAGATGGACGAATTCATGGATGGATAGGACTTAGTGTTGTTTAGATGTTTTTGTTATTCAGTAATAATAATGATATTACAGCACCAAAATAAAACTTTTTTCAATACCTTTCTTTGCGGTAAGTGTTCTCAAAACCATTATTTCAATTAACAAAAAGAAATCAAAAAAGTGAAATGTTGTCTAAACACAAGCGGCCATAGAAAAGCTTTTGCCTAAATAACACAGTCCAAATTTGGGTAAATTGAATAAATTGTCTGATCAAAGCATAAAAAAGAAGAGTACAACTGAGCAATTATACAATACCTGCTTTTGATACATGACACTATGAAATCATAGATCGTACCAAGAAGGTATTGAGGTTCAATTCACAGACTCATGGATTATTGGATCGAGGATTGGTTGTCTGATGAAGCACTAAAGCTGCTCGATACTGTTGAATGTGTGTGAGACTGTAAGAAAATAGATATGAACCCAGACGAAAAGAAGCAAGAACAATGTGTCTTCGTGTGTATATACATGGGTGTGCACATGTCTGGAATTGTGTGCATAGGGAAATATCTAAATATTATGGAAGATTTTGTTGTATGTTTATGTCTTGAATCTGTGTATATACGTGAGTGTGCGCGTGCGCGCTTGTCTCTATGCGCGCACATGTGTGAACCGGACATCGGTGGGAAGAGCAGTGTATCCCGAACATTGATAAAGATGCGTCATGTGTTGAATCTACACCTACTCGTCTCCATGAAGACACGCACACACACAAACACACACTCGCACGCAACAAACATGCACACACTGCCTCAGGTGAGCGTGTGTGTGTGTGATCTGGAGGGGGGATAACTTTGTGGCGAGACCACACAGGAGACAGCTTTCAACTGAGTAAACACCACATCAAACACACACACGCTCTCTCACACACACAAACACACACACATATAGCACTGGATACGGTTTGCTTGCCTCCCTCCTGCGTAATTGAGAAAAGCTGCCGTCCATTAAAACTTGCTGACATCACTTAGACAGCTAAGTATGCAGGGAGCTAACGAGCTAGTGGGGCCTTTGATTGAGCTTCCAAACAGGTTCAAACTTTATCGCCAGCTACCCGCAGGACAGGACACAGGCCTGCCACACACTCGCAATTGAGCATCTCAAACAAACAACCCCAGACACCAGCAGCGGAGGTAAATATCTGGAGAGTTGTGTTTCCCATCCTCTATACATGCAACCTTGTCTATCACACTATGCCCACTCTAAACAGCAGGCGGCATCATGAATTTAACTTCATGTCTACACAGATGTAGCCAGCGTCTGTGTGGACATTACTTTGAATGTTTTATGTCGTTTATTTTTTTCAGGAGTGCGGCCAGCCATCATGCACAAGGCCTAACTGCAGTCTTCATTTCCTCCACCATGTCCTTCTATCTCTCTCTCTCTATCTCTCTCTCTCTCTCTCTCTCTCACTGCATCGCCTCCACCTCAGAGGAAGATATAAGGTTGGCTGGAGCCTGAACAAGCCTAATTAAGTCTGGTTAACTTAGCTCTGAGACTTCTATTACACGCATGCACACACACACACACACACAAAACACACACTCATACACACACTCTTACCGTGGCTCTCTCCTCTCTCTATTAACACCTGCTTCTTTTCCAATTAGCCCTCCAAATAGAGACAAATGGGCCAGAGGGGTCTGATTAATTCACTTCTGTCAAGGACTCTGCTGCACAATGCCGTCAGGGCGCTCAGGCAGGCGTGGACTCGTGCATGTACAGACACACACACACACACACACAAATGGAGGGCACACTGAGCACACTGAGGAGCAAAAACTTGAAATTTGTAACACAAAAATTCATAGTAGTAGTCTAGGTTCCTAAAAATGCATTTGAATTTTGGCATCCATAAATGAATAAAGGGAGGAGTGATGGGTCACTGAAAAACAGAGACAGGGACTTTTCTTTCTTTTCATCCTCTTATACAGATCAACCGTCTATCTCCACCACTCCTCTTCCGGGGACAAATTCCTCTCGTCTTTGCTCTAGTGAGTTTGTGAGTGTATGCGTGTACGTGTGGGTGTCTATACATGTGTATGTAAGCTGCGTGGATCCCATCATTAGTCTTGCACTCCTGTCCTCCCCTGTTTGTTTAAGCAGAGCTCCATGTTTGCTTGGAGCTGCGTGTCCTCCAAAGAGACTGCTACAACGCAACCACTTCAAAACCTAACTTGTTCCCTTTACACACACCTACACACACAAACACAAGCAGGTAGCATGTAGACAGGCCACGGCTTGTTAATCTGTGACTTTGACTTTTCTGGGCACGCATCTTATTGATAAAGGTTTTTGTCTTAAGATCTCCTTGTATGGTTTTAGGCAGCTATTTAAGGTATTTTCTGCAGTTTCTGGTTAAACACTGATATTGTAAAAGTATTGTTAAATTATGATTTTTTTAAATTATTTGTTGCTTTAACTTTAGCAATGACGCCAGATCTGTCAAACTAGATAGGCAGATAGAAAGTTGACTTTGTGAGCTCAAAATAGCACGGGAGGATTTGAGAAATAGTCACAGATGAGGATATGACAATCTCACCTTTGAACTATGAATGATGAAGACAGATCTTTTTATGAAGATTACCACTGTTTACTCAGTGGGTGGAGGCTTGCATTTGTCTCAAAGAGACAGAATGATGCACTGCCTTCCACTGTTCAAAAAGGCAGGTGCCTATTTGCATGTTTTTCTAGCATACAATATGCTTACATCGACCTAAAAATAGACCGCCACGACCTACTCTTTGCATTTGGAGTTTAGGTTCAAAGTAAAAACAGCTATGTCTATCCATCCAGGAGAAAGAGAAACCCTAATTTAAAAAAGAAAAAAGCTTCGGGTTTGTCCTTTTGCCATTTCTTTATTGGTTTTCTGACAGATGACAATTCAGTCAAGCCCTATTGTCACTGGTCTTGAAACGGTATTAGCACCCAAGTCTGCTGACCACCAGCTTATCCAAGCACACAGCAACTCAAACACAATGCTAACATTGCTCCAAGCCTCCGCACAATGGTGCGGCCGAGCATTAGTTCCACACCAAATAAATAGCTGCTGCTTCAGTTCATAAACTCTGGGTTCAGAGGTCAAGCTATGTCAAGTAGGGCGCTGAATGAGACGCCATGGGATAAAAGAAAGACAGAGAAAGGGATTTAGACGAGGACGTGGGTGGGGGTGCTTATAGAACACCCCAGCATCTCCCTTTCTCCGGTCCACCCGTTGAGTCTCAAATGCCACTCTACCGTTGGCCCCATTGTGCGTCTGTCTGAAAGAGCTTGTCTTCAATTAGCCTGATAAGAGGAGAGAGGGTGAGGGTAGGGCAGAATTGGGGAGGGGGTTACCTGGGCAGCCACTAATCGCTTTGATGCAATTGGGACCTCGGTTGCTTTTGTCTTTTTTGCCCCCTGCACTGATTCTAAATTTAAGTATGCCATGTATCTCGCAGCTGGGGCAAATGGTTTTGGAGGCAGCCACCTTTACTTTTGTTGTATGATAACATCAGTTGGATCTGATTATATGCGCTAAAAGAAGGTGTAGGGAACAGAAAAGAGCATGTGCATGTGTGAAGTCAGTGCCCTGTCTCATTAAATCTTCTCTGTGTATGTTGCACCGCTCTCAGACCGGAATCATGGTTCCTCCTAAATATTCTGCATCTGTCATCAAGCCTTCCAGAAAAGCCTGGACAAGCAGGGGCCTCTTTCTCTATGCCCTCTTTCTCCTCCCTCAACCCCTTCCTGCTCCCTTTTTTCTCTCTTTTACCAATGTGTTTGCTGAATGAAATTTAATTTTGAACATGTGATTTATCAGGGAACAGCCATTCATTCAGCCACCTTTGTCTAACGGAGTAGGCAGGTAAGTAGGTAAGATATAATCAGAGGATAGAAAGGTAGGGGGCGGGAAAAAGAAAGAGAGGGAGGCAAAGAGAGAAGATAGAGGGAAAGTGGAATTTATTACCAGCGGTGTCTGCTGATTGCATTCGGCAGGGGATAGGGAATGGGTAGCCAATGAACCATCTAAACTCTGTGCTGAGATCCTACTCATGCAGAAGGGGGGGAAGGAGAGAAAGGAAGACATCAGAAAGAAAGGTTTTGTGAGAGTTTATGAGGCAAGCATAAAGACAAAGTCAGGCCACTACAATGTCACCTATTGCCAAATACCTGATCAAATCCTGCTTTAGTCTATAACAAAGATGAGTTGCCACTGCAGCTACTGCGGATCATATAAATGAGGATCTGTGTCTGTATAGGTAAGATTCCTTACATTTCCTCCTAATTGAGGTTGTCCTGGGACTTTCTATTTGTCCTCAATGTTCTACAATTAGTATTTTCAGTTAACGTTTCACAGTGTCTGCTCTGTGTAGACCATGCCTACTGTTGCTGTCATTAAGAGCTCTACAAATAAATCTGACTTCACGTGTTGGATCTCGTGTTACGGTCACTCCAAATTATGTGGTTGTTGATTCTTCAGAACAGTTGAGTCCCAGAATATATTTCACCTCGCTCCTATGCAGCTTATTACAGCCTCAGGTCTTCACCTGTTGACAGAATAAGCTGTTGTGACAATCCACCAAAAATGTCTGCCAGTATCTTGTCAATGTGTTATCAGCGTGAGGCCGATTTGGCAAGGCCACAGGCTGTCACAGCTGTAAACTCTCACACACACACACACACACACACACCCACAGACTCACAAGCACTCCTGTATGCACGCAAAGCCCCTGACCCCGACACTTTTCCAATCACCCTGTTCCACAAGTTCAGCTATCATTGTCCAATGGCTCAACATCAAAGTAAAATAACTGGGGGGTGCTATAAAGGTTAATTTCTGTATTTTTAAACCTGTGCCTTATTTTTCCATATTTTCGTGAACGAATGAATGAATGAAAAAAATTTGTCACCCGTGCAGTACATGGGTTCAACCGACAGCCCTGAACTGAATGCAGTAGCTGCAATGTATTTGTTTGTCATCAAAATTACATCTACAAAAAGTGCATCTTTTTGTAACAGACAGGCTCAGAATATTATAGGAGATGTCTGACAACATCATGGAAAGGATCCCTGCGAGTGACTTCCAGTGACACTCGTTGTCAAGGACAATTCTTACTCTGACATCTCGTTGTTGCAAGAAAGTTCAACTTTGCTGCAATCCACCTATTCTGCTAGTACACAGCAAGTGTACTGTACTACAAACTAATAACAGAAAGCAAATAGCTTAGCTGTTTGCTAATACAAGTACGGAATGTGCTAAGCCAGGGAGTGTGGGTGTCGGAGAAGAGTGCGTACGTGTGTGTGTGTGTGTCTTGGCCTTTTTGTGTGTTAGATGGCAGAGTAGGGATCTACAAGCATTATGTGCGTCCTGCCTAATCACTGTCATATGGAAGGGATTGCAGTGACCACTGCCACGCAAAAGGCCGAATCCCACCACATCTGTAACCAAATAGGTCCCCTGTGTGTGTGTGTGTGTGTGTGTGTGTGTGTGGTATACTATATCTGTATTCTTCAGTTCAATGCATTGATGAGTTCAATGCCCAAACGTCTTAAAGGAAATCGAGTCTGCTAGTATGACAGGGCTAGCAGCCCATCTGTAAGTGCTTATCGTGATGTATCCAACCCTCCAACCACACATCTAGCTACTCAAGAGGGACAAAGATAGAGGGACAGACAGAAGGCTGAGGTCATGAGAAATGAACCAGATTACAAGGGACAGCCTAACGCCAGGAGAAGATGCTTGGCAAAGCTGGGGTCTGCACATTTTCATAAAACCCTTTCTAAATAAAGATCACATTACAAGACTCATTCAAAAGTGAAAATGTGTCATCACATAATGGACTGCAGAGAGGATGACATTTGATGGAATGATGATTATTTAGTCAGATGTGAGCTACTAGATCAGGATTTACAAAGCAAATCATGGTGAATCTTGGTGGTAATTTCATGCTTGAATCAATAGTAAATGTAAGTGTTCTCTCTTATTTTATTATATTTCTATGTATTATATAATTTCCCATTTTTACTACTTCTACTACTTACTACTTCTACTACTGCATTTTATTGTTTTTCTGTGTGACCCCTTATTTCAAGGCCATGTCTACTTATAATGTGTATGAGTTGTGAGCAGTTCAACACTTGATTGATATTGCTTTCTCATGTTTGTTATGTGCATTTTTTAAAGGCCTGAAAAATGAAACTATTCAGTATTTAACAAGACAAAAAGCAAACATCTCTTTGCAGGAGAAATTAGCTATTTAACATTTCCTACCCCTACCCCTCAACTCTTAGTTTCATCTTTATGACTCCCTGTGAAGATGCCAACCCTTGGTTGGGAACCACTGCTCTATAATCTGCAGTTTAGCATTGTTCTGCACCAGCAGCAGACACAAAAAAGCTGGAGCTATGAACTTGGAACAAGCAGCGGAGTTGCTGTTGTGCAGATGTGTCCCCACAATGGTGGCTGTCACCTCTGACCCTGCACACCCAAACATTGTTCAGGAAACCATTTGCCCCCCCTGCAACACACCAACCAACCGCCCCTGTCTCCCCGTCCCTTTGGCCAGCCCCATTTCCTTACTGAAAACAAGCCATCACCCCTTCTTACACCCACTCCCACCTTCAGCATCCAGCAGAACATGAGGCCCTGCACCAGCCACCAAGCTGCCCGTTCTTTATTGTGCCTTCTTCCTGCAGTACTTTTCTCCTGACCCCCTGTTGTTGTCCTCCCTCTACCACCCCCGCCTCTTCCTCTTCTTCACCCCCTCCCCTTCATCCACCAATCCTTGTTTCGTGCTAATTAATTTAATCCTGTAAGCAGGTGTAAGCCCCGTCATTAAGTGGAGCCAAGTCACATTAAATGGGGGGAGGGGTGCATTGTGAATGTGAGGACAGAGTGAGCATAAACAACAAATGGAGAAATAGGTCTCAAAGCGGAAAAATCCTGTTTTTTCATACAAGGGGCAACAGGAGGAGGGTACAGAGAGGAAAGGGAGTCCAAAGCGGGGGACAATCTTGTTTTCACTTTTTCTAAGGAGAGGAGTGGTAAAGTGAAGGGGCATTCAGTGAATGTTATATTGATATCTCTCTCTCTCACCATCCATTTCTCTCGCTTTCTCTCCTCTCTCTTTTTGTGTCTCTTCCCGGAGATAGCTCCAATGGCAGTAGAGTGAAAGAGAAAGGGGTGAAAAATGGGGACGCAGGGCTTGTTTTTCTCCTTGAGCCAAACAGAGCAGGACTATGGGCCTGAGTCTGCACAAGTTCTTTTTGTTTGCCAACCATCCTTTCTGTGTCTCTGTCTATCCCTTTTCGTGGGACCAGGGGGGTCTGAATTGAATCTGTTTGGAGGGGGTGTGGGGCATCCAAGTCTTGTGAAGCTGTGGGTCTTAGCAACTGGTGATGCCCGCTGGACTGGAGTTACAGAGATGCTGCTGTAGCAATAGCAAGCAAAGGAAAGGGAAGAAAAGGAAGGAGGGGTTGAGTTTGTTAGGTGGCATCTAGACCGCATGCCAGGAGCTCCCAAGTGGTTTCTTCCGCTGGGGCTCCTCTGTCTGTCTTCCAATGGGGCAGCAGTTTACCATGCTGCTCGCAGTCCCAGAGAAAACAGGCTGAGCGGGCTGCTATTCTTCTCTGCTGGCCTCAATCCCCCGGCAGCAGTCAATCAATCCCGCTCACCCGTCCCCTCTCCTTCTGTCAGCCTCTATCGGCACCTCAATCTGCCTCCCAGCGCACATCCTCTGGCAAAATAGAGGTCGCAATTCAGGCACTCACTTTCTCTCACTCTCTCTTTTCCCCCCACCTAATTCCTTTTTAACTCAGTGAGCGGGTGTCAGGGATACAACTTGGTGCATTCCTGCCTGGCTTGTAGCGCAACAAGCTATTGAGCAGGAGATAAGCCTCTCTTTTAGGAGGGGTTGAGGAGAATTGAATTCAGGCCCTGAGTGACGGGAGGAGGAAGATTTATCCCCGTCGGCGGACAATGCCGCCTTTTCGGGGACTTTAATCTCCCAGGGACAATGGGACTGGTTTTCCTCCTACCACCAACTCCACCACCACCGCCACCCTTGTCCCCCTGCGCTTTTCCCACGATAGTTGCTGATTAGTACCACGGGCCGATTGGACATAAGCCATTATCTCTATCTTGTTGGTGGGGGGTTGTTTTTTTTTTCAAGGAGACTCATCTACGTTTTTGTTGAGAGGAATAAGGCAGCTTGTTGGAAATTGATAAAAAGACAGTAAGAGGGTAGAGGATTTGTCAGGTGATAAAGAGAAATGAGGAGGCAGACAGACAGGGAAGAAAAAAGAGGCTAGGAGTAGTGAAAAAGGTGGGTGAATGCCAAGTTCATTGAGTGTGCCTAGGGTAATTCCATTCAGCTGGATAGACACTCTCACAAACACACATGCACAGTCATTATTATGAGTCCTGCAACCTAGAGGAAAAGAGCAGGGGTTAGAAACGAAACAGTCATCTTTAGGACAGGCACTGTTTTGCAGGATTTGGGGTGGGCTGGGGTTCACCTGCACCAGTGAATCGATGTGGTCTAATACAGCACCCTTTAAAAAAATCCTACCTTCATGAAGGTTTTAACGTTGAGTTTTTACTAAAACTGTTTTAGAGAGTTGTTTAATCAACTTTATGTTCATTCTCCAGCCGGTGTGTAAAATATTTACTGGAAGCAGCCTTCCGAGGAAAACTCATCCAAAGACACAGCTTTAGTGACTGGTTTTAAAGTTATCTTTAATCCAATTACCTAAACCTAAGATGTACTCAAAGCTGTTCATAATTTAAACTGCAAATTTCCACTGCATTACTACTTGCAAGTGTATGTTTAGACCTACTGCATTCCCTGCAACAATGCAATGGCAGACAATAAGGGGGACAGCCTCCGGACTTGCAGTGTCATCACATTCCTGTTTCTCTGCAAAGACACTAGACAGTAAGTTATGTCATATGAGAAAAGACAACTGTAAGCACGAATATCGAGATATTATATTAGTTTCGATATTAATCTGATGATTGATTTTTCGATCAATCATTTACTAATTCATTCTATGAGTTAAACAAAACATTCACAGTTTCCCAAAGCCTTAGGTGAAACATTGCTTGTTTTGTGTAACCACCAGCTCAAAACCTAAAGATATTTCACTTACATCTACGTAACAGCAAAGCAGCAAATCTGCACGTTTGATGACAAGTTACCAATCCAATATCAAAACTGTTGATTCTTTTTCTGTCAATTGACCAAAAAGTAAATTAACTCATAGTGCCAGCACAAGAAATATGTGGGTATGAAATAATACATGTTTGTGTTGGCAAAGCATTTGTCTGGTTGTTAGTCTGTTGATGTTTTTGGTCTGATGTTTGCTGTATGACACACTCTGAATTTCCAAAGGGACTAAAAAATTCTATTTAATAATTTAGCAAAAGGCATGTAATGTCTGAATGCACAGTCATACCTGAAATACACTGACTTAACCAATGATGTGCTTTTCAAGTTATGAAAGGAAACTGACAGACAGACTTTAAATTGGGGAAATTAGGTCTGAATTTATAGATAAATTACACATGTTACAAGATCAGTTGGGCATTATGGATGGGTCATAAGCGTTATGTAATGAAATGAGACATTATAATATCATATGTCACTCTCTTGGCATTGGTGATGCTCAATCTGTCAATCTTTTCACTCTGCTGTGAAAAGTTACAGCCTCATTAGTTACAGCCCTTTCTCCTATACTTGCATTCACACTAAGCACAAACATTCTCACACACACACACACACACACACACACACACACACACACACACACACACACACACATATCCTCCACATTACATTAAATCTCTGAATTATGGGTTACCAATTTCTAGTCAATGTACTGTGCGCCCTTTTTCTGCTAAGCTGGATGTCTTGAGCGGAGTGTGTTTCCATGTCCAAACCACACCACGGGACGCTCCTAACCCAGCGGGACAATCTGAAAAAATAAATACTGCCATAATTACAGAAGAGAGAGACATGGGCCATGTCTGACATGACAAACCCCAGATATATATCTCAGGCTTACCCTGCGTGTTTTTGTGACTGTGTGACTGTGTGTGTGTGTCTGTGTGTGTTTGTGTGTGGTGGGGCATGTTTGTGTATATGTTTGCACCCCCTTTTGTGTGAGTTGGTGTGTGTGTGCTTGAATGGAAACATGACCTGTGTTCCACGTCCACATGGGCCCCTGCTCTGCTGAGTGTTTTGCTGGGGACCATGATGGAGAGATTGAGAATGGAGGTGAATGAAACAATGCAAAGATTAAAAAAATGGCAATCAAGGTAAAGGATGAGAGAAAGACAGAATCAGGGCAAAAGGAGAAGCAGGACAGATTGACTTAAACACATGGGGACAGAAACAGAGGACAATGAAGAAGAGACAGAAAGGCCAGAGAGAAATCTCTGGATGTGATTTGGCGAAGCTTAGGGTAAATATTTATTTCCCATCGCTGGGCCTGTCAGTGGTAGCATGATGGATTCACCGCCTGATGTCTTCCAACACACACTGCTGCTATTCAAAGACGCCTGTCCCCCCTCGTGTTTATGGTGGCATGACTTGCACTGTGGCAGACTGCTACACAATACAAACGAAAAATGAGATACTTATGCTGTGGGCTTGGGAATACACAGTCACAGCCACACACATTTACACACACATACAGGAACGCACAAACAGACAAACACACGTGTCTCGTAAATGCGTTCCTTTGCTGAAGGGAAGATTACCAGCTCAGCTTATCCCCACTTATTGCACAGTCTTTCCTTTTCTGTGTGAATGAGTGTTAGTGTGTGTTTATGTGCTTGCATATGTGTGTGTATGTGTGTGTGTGTGTGCCTTGTATCCATTATTACCTGCCCTTTGTGGATACACAATATGCTGAATCTAACATATGTCTCTCCAACTCTCCCTTGCACACACACACACACAAACACACACACACACGCACCCACACACAGTTTGTGCTTGTGTGATGTCTCTCTATCCTTGCTAGCAAAGAGAACAAAAGACATTTGAAGGTGAAGTTGGAGAAGACGTGAAAAATGTGACATGAAAATAAGAAACAAATTGCAAAACATAAGCAAGCTGTAAAACAAAGTAGAGAAGAGAAGAAAAAATTAAAGAAGCACAGTGATATAAAGTGACCACTGAGCATAGAAAAAATAATGACAATAAACCTGTTATGTATTCTAGCTCATGATTTTCAGTCACCCATCTAGCTTTTCCATTTATGTCTATTGAAAGTGCTTTCTCTGTTTCTCACTCTTTTCTTGAGTTGTGAAATCCTGTCCGGGAACCCTGCTCAGATCTCAGTCTCAGGAGGCCATTTTCCCAGAGAAAGCCAGATCTTTGGCTCATCTCTCGTTCAACACGTCGCAATTGGACAGACCATTTTGTAAGCCTGCGGGCTCTCTGTCCCTCTGCACACCCCCTTCTGGTCATCCTTCTCCCATCAAGCCCTCCGTTTTTTTTCCATCTTCCGAAATAGTCTTCCTAACGAGTGTTGGCCCATCCCTGTTCCCAGCTATAAAAACAGGCCCCGGTGGCCGAAGATGCTTAGAGAATGTGGTTATTATTGCACATACACACACACACACACACACACATACACATAGGCAGGGGCCCCTCTCCAGTAGTTTGCTAAATGATGCCCCAAACTTAGCTCGAAGCAGGAATGAGTCCAAGGTTTCTTCTCATCATCATCATCATCATCATTCCTCGGCAGGCCCATGACTCAGCCCGAGTCACATTATTTGTTCCAGAGAAAACATAATTTTTTTCTGTCAAGCCTCTTTCTCCCTCCCTCTGTTTTCTTTCTTGCTAACATGCGCTGTTATTCTTTTTTTCATATCCTCCTACATCTTTATCTCTTTTGCTCCCACTGTAAATTACCTCTCATGTCTTTCTTTTCCCCCATTTCTCCCTCTGTGTCTGTCTCTCGCTTTTCTTACTCAATACACGCTCTCTGCCCACTTTTCTTTTTTTTTTTCCACGGGCAGACTGTTCTTTAAGAAGCAGGCCAGAGTAATTCAAACAACATGGCTCTAATTTGCTATGACATGTTTCATTTCTGACCTCACTTCAGATAACCATCTTGCTCTCTCCCTTTCTTTCTGCATGTCTCGTTCTCTCTTTCTCACATTCGTGGATATGCTTTGGATGAGCCTGGTCTATTTGTAGAGAACTCTTCTAACCATGCGCTCATGCTAACGGTTTTGCGGGTACTCAAAAAGACCAAAATGTTTGCTTTTGCTTTGTAGGTCATTTAAACAAATGTGTTCCTCAGGAGCCGAAGTTGCTGGAGGCTCCACTGGCCGTCCGTCAATTTCTTATCTGGATTCTAAAGGTTTTCAGTGACCATGTTTTGGAAGGGCCACTTTCTTTATATATTCAGTGTGGGCGACTACTATGCAGAGGAAAAGACCTACTACAGGACATGATGTTTCGCTCTGGTGCCCTTAACAATGAAATTTGACATTATTGGCAAATACGGCATAGGAAGGTGGTTGAGGAGGGATGACAGGAAATGACTGAACAGTTCAATTTGGGTGCTGGGGTAAGTCAGAGTGAAAAAACTTGACAGGCGCAGCACACTCTGCTGCCAACCCCGAAAGCCTCAAATATGAGCGTGTTCCCTGAGAAGTCGGCCATGTGAAAACAAAAGTGCCTGGCAGTGGGCAGCGGAGAGAGGCTGAGGGAGGAGAGGAGAAGGAGAGAACTGTGGAAGTTTAATTTGGGTGAGAGGTCAACACGAAGCCAAAGCCAGAGGACGCTCACCGAAGATGACATGTATTTCTGCTGCCCTGCGCCAACACCCACACACATATAACATGCTAATGCTTTTAATCGCTCCCTCATACACATGCACCACTTTAGGGCTGCCACACAAAAACCCCATCCAGGAAACCGATGTTCATCTGTAACAGAAGCTGAATTACTCCGGTATGGTCATATCACGGTAAGCATCACAGTGTTAAAATGCGGAATCAGGGTGGACTTGTGGTTGTCAAAAGTATCCCATATTAACTTAAAAGTCACCTTTGACTCCTACAAGAACCAACGCCCATCAAAAGCCATGTGTCCAGTTGAGCTCGACATCTATCTGCTTATTCTTGGGCAGCAGCTCACTAAGTCACTCTGAAAAAAGGTGTCAGCTAAGTGGATAAAATGTATGTGAAACAACATCTGAGAAAGCTGCACATGGTAACTCATTTGTCATTTGACACAGATTTTTCCTTGTCTAGCAAGAGCTCAGGCCAGGGATTTTTCCTCAGCAAGTAATCTACCCAACCGAAATGTACATCCAACCTCCTTCTGACTAATTTAAAAACTGTGTGATTCCCATCCGGTGCTGAGCAAAAGGACAGATGCTTGGGATCTATCACATACCCTATATTCCCTGTGGAAATTCAAGAACACTGCAAATGGCTAGCAACCCCAAAAAACAAAGTCACCCCCCATCCCAACCACACTCGGCCAAAGCAGAACTGCTGAACGCCACCAGCTAATGCCTTTGGCTGCTTCAACAGCTGCACTGCCCTGCCTCGTCCCTCATGTGCACTAACAAGTGATGTGTGTGTTTTTCTGAGGGAGAAGGCACTTGTGTATGTGCGCCCTTACTGCACATGTGTGTATGCATGCAGCCATTTGCATTGCGCAGGCCATAAGAAAGACTTCATTCACAGCTTCTGTGAAGTTAGCCAGAGACTCACCTCAAGATGTTCACACTCCAGACCTGCCAATTGTAAACAGACTCAACTCTGTCACTCTGAAATTACTTTTTACCTCACTCGCTCTCGCTTTTGGCTTTTTTGATGGGATGCCTCAGCGTCAGCTCAAAGAACCAGTAGTTCAGACTTTTAAGGGAGAGGTTAATTTCTGAAATTTCAGCAAGACAAATTGTTAATATGTGTGTGTGTTTTCATTAACTGCATTTATCCAAGTATATTTAAGAGGATGTTGGATTACATAATTAACTGTGCACTAGTAACTGATAAATCACAGCATTTCATTGCTGTCTCCCATCTAAGATACCTTTTTTTTATTAGACATGTAACGCTCAGTTATATGATAATGGTGATCATGTTTTATCTACAGAGGAAGACCCAGACACGGTATGATGGGAAAAAATGTTTCTGGCTGCCTTTATCACATCTTCTCTTTGTTGATATGGCAACTTTTCCCCTTTAGCCAAGTGTTAAACCAGTTTCGCAACATTTTTGCATTTTTTCCCAGCACATTTCTACACATAGAAACAGGTAGCCGGAAACATAGCTAGTGGCACAAGGTGATTAGAGTATTATGTTCTTTACAGGCTCATCTTTTTATCATATGTTCCTGAACACTACTTGAAACTGAAGGGGCTACAACTGTTTTTTCTCAAGATTATTTGAGTTTGTTTTTTCACCCAGTTCATGACGTTTTACTGAAGCCTAGCATTGAACCGATGACCCCTCAATGGCTGGCGTTTCCTCTGATGGCAGAAAACCTGCAAAGTCAATTTCATTAGCCGCCACTCTTTCTTCCAGTACAGCCTCAGGTAATGAGGTTTGTCTGGAAGTAAATGGAGGGGGGCAAGATA
>JAPMOB010224502.1:0-11778 GCA_029875015.1 Lepomis gibbosus
GCCCTAGGCTACATGATAGTCTCCAACCTCGATTTTGGGCAGGCTAACTCGTCAATAATCATAACCGTTTATGCAGAACAATGAGTTCAACAAAGTTTGTTGCAGCACATCAAACTTTTTTAAAATCCTGCTCTATCCAGGCTCTGATCTGTTCACAAAAAGTGACAGTGAGGAGAGCATTATGAAAAGTTGAATATGTTTTAATAAAAGGCACCAATTTAGCTAAATAGCCAGCCAAACCCACACGCTCCTTTAATGTTCCCTGTTGTCTTCTGTCTTACCGATTTTGCTTGTTTTTCAGGAACGGGGCTGTAAAACAACAGGATTAACGCCGTTACTTCTGATCGCCACTCCGACTATGTTTTGGACGATCAGCATCGCGGTTCAGCGGGGTGGGAGATTAACCGTTTTTCCGGTTCGCACAGATCTATTTTGGAGCTTTTAAGAGTGAAATAGGTGCACAGAAGATCCCTGCGCCTAACGTTAGAAAACAAATCACACAGTCGCCACTCTCTGCCTGTCTAGTATTTTTGGCTATGCATTATAAATAAATACATTCACCTACACTTTTAGCAAACAAACTTTTGGACAAACAGGATTTTCACACTGAAAAAAATATCTTTAAAATTTAATACGTTGTTAAATGGCGATTAAGACTTTTTAATACTTTTTAATGGCCTTAATTTTCTCAAAATTCATTTATCACCTTTTTAAAACCCCACGGACACCCTGTTTTTACAAAAACTATTAATATCATTATTATTATTATTATTATTATTATTACTAAAAAGAACTGCTGGTCCAGAAATATGCTATATGTTACAAACTGTAAAGGTCTCAGTACACTTTACTCCAGGGCTGGTGGCCATCATCACTATTAGACTTTGTTTGAGATGACAATAAGTGGTCTTCTTGTCTGTTCCAGGTGTATGAACAGAAAAAAATACTTGTAACTAAGAGAATTGGTCAATATGTCAGATTTTAAAGCTCTTATAAGTGAAAAGGATAAATGAATCAATTGGTACTTGAGCACTGCACGTAGGTGTTTAAAATTTAGTTTAATTATTGTCACGTAAATGTATATCTTGTGTTTCCTGTGGTTACTGTTGTCATCTGTCACCTTTTTTATGCTGCTATCTTGGCCATGTCTCCCGTGTAAAAGAGGTCACTGATCTCAACAGGTCTTACCTGCTTAAATATGGGTTAAATAAAGTTTAAAAATATGACTTTTAAGCCTGTTACTGTTTTCAGCAATCTATAAGTTGCAAAGTCAAGTTAAAAGGATAAAATCATTATTATTCTGATTCATGAGCTAGATGACTGCTGAGCTGTATCAACCTTTTCCCCTTATGCCACCTTTAGAGTACTGAGCACCTTGCTAATATTTGAAGGTTCACGCATACTTGGTTACTCTGGGCCACTGGTTAATTCTATTTGGGTCAGTGACTTTAATGAATTAGATTCCATTCCATTTTTGCAGTCACTCCCCCTCCCACTTTGTCAAGCTCTAATTAGATATTTTCAGACTTGAGCAATGCACTCACTACAAAGTGAGGTTGTGGGAATTAAATTATTCTAAAGGAAGGGCAACAGAGGTGCAGTATGTAGTGTAAGTTAGTTAGGAAACTCAAACACCTAATCCTGTCTCCCTGTGTCACACTGACTGTGTATGTATCAAGTTGCAATGCTTAGATTTGATTGGCTGAGAAGCATCATGTCATCATGTCATCATCAAGTCAGATCATTCTGGGCCGCTAAACCAGTGCCCGCCTCAGCCCAACCTCTCTGTCCGTTTTTGGATTAACCAGAGTCAGGTACTGCCAAGGTAGCAATGGCAGGAGCCACCGGGAGGCTCTTCAGAAACCTATGAGTGACATCACAGACACTACATCCATTTTTTTAATACAGTCTATGGTCACAACCCTAAGTTTGGAGGTGGACTTGGGAAAAGACTACAAAAGAGCATTCTGTTATCTTGTGGAAGTTGTAATGTTATGTTTCAACTCTTGCATATGTTGACATCTCATGGTTGAATTATAAAAAAATTAAATTGCTAAAATTATGAACTGTTGAAATGAATTCATCCATTGTCACTAAGCCTGCGCAAACTTATACATACTGTATATACATCACACATAAAAAATATTAAGATCACAATACTTTTTGTGCTACAAAATGTTCAATCCTTCTAGCACTTGTGTGGTTTCAGAAAGTAAAAAACCTGCGTATGCTACTTTATATAGGCTAGCCTTGGGTGGTTAAACTGTAGCAATGCATCATACCTTAAACTCCTTATATTTTTTGTATCTAATCTACAAGGTTACTAGTAACTATAGTTGGGAAAGAAATGTGGAGTTAAATGTACATTTTTTCCCACAGAATTATGTGGAGGTATCAAGTAGCACAGAAGGTAAAGTAACTCAAAATGATTTTTTATGTAGTAATGTACTATTTAAGTTAATCTACTTAGTTACATTTCATCCACTCCAGTTTAGAATGAATGGGATTTAACAAAGCAAACCATGAGCTGTGAGTATTTTGCACATAGCTTCTTCATGGCATAACTTGTATAAACTTGTAATAAACAATGATCTTCGTATCCTTGAAAGTCAAGTGATGTGCAAAATAAAAAATATAAAAAATCAATAGCAGAGCAATTCATAAAATGGGAATGAGAGGGATTTAAAGACTGAGGGCTTTATTCATCAACTTAATAAACACTTCCGAATGGAGACTAGATTAGCATAATGCTGTGGACAGCAGTATACATCTATCACTGCTGTTGTCATTGACCACAGACAGCTCATCACCATGTATGTACTGCTGTTTATTCAGACAGTTCAGCAACATCCTGGGCAACACCAAAACAAAAAAGCAGTATATCCTTGAATTTAGCTTAAAAGGATCAGTACATTTTTAGAGGCAAAAGCACATGTCTTTTCTAAAAAGAGACATAAAATTTAAAAATGGAGTGCGGGACTTTTACATATGAACATCTGTTATAAAAATCCTTTACATTCAAGCTCTTGCCAAACAAATTAACACAATGCTGATTAAGCTTATCACCATCAGGTAAATCTGGTGTCTATGGTGACATTCCCACGCTGGCTTACCAGTAATGATGCATTGTATGTCTGTTTAAAAAAAAAGATCCATGGAAGAAAATGTTTATTTTATTGAGAATTGTTTATTATGATTTTGTTAATATGTTTTGGCAACATGCCAATAAAGCTTCTTGAATTGAAATTGAACAGAGATTATGCAACTCTTTCTCTACATGGCTCTGAAGCAACCGTAGTGACGGAGTAGACAAAAGCAATTAAAAGTAGTAGTACAGTCATAAAGGAAAACAATCGACTTCGATGACATTGATGTACCTTTTCTTCATTGGAGAGTGCTGAGAGAAGAGAAGGGCAGACACATATGTCGCATTACTGCTCTTGGATAGATTGGTATTTGTAAAATATTTGGAGTATGCTATGAAGCTTTTGTATTTACTCTACCTAAATAGTGGATAATTATCTTGGAACCATGGAAATGTCTCTGTATTTTTGTAACTATTTCTGAATGTCATAAGCAGGCATCAACAGTGTTTGTGTAATTAATCTCACTACCTGAAGGGGAGACAAAAGTTCCTCATGATTAATCCAAAAGCATCACTCCCACTTATTATATGCGTTAAAAACATATGATATTTCAATAATTCAATACAACAAATACTCTCCACAATATCAACACATCTGACACCAGTAACCTTTAGCCTATAGATCTTAAGCCCTTTCCACTTTTTATAGAATTTCCTTAGCTGACAATTGTGGAACCTTCTGCGTGTGGCTGAGGTGTGAGCCTGTTCGCACCAGAAAAATGTCCGTATAGGTTGATTATGCAACAGTTTATTACGACTGATATTTAAGTTTATTGTTAAGCCGCAACCTCTTGCAGTATAATGGTAGCAAAGGAAGAAATCAGGTGACATAGTATAAAGAGACTGCGTAGGGAGGCGTTGGGGGTGGATGGATGTGTCAAGTAAACTCAGAACTATCACTCTGGAGACAGAGGTTTAAGCCCCATCATTATGTGCTCCAGTTCAAACATCTCCAAAGATTCCATTAAGTCTGTCCAGTCACATTGAATTTCAGCAGTTTTGTAAGACTGCTTTGGCAAAGTACATCATAGTTATTTCTGTGTAGCTCCAGTACTTTTAAATGTAGTGTGGTGTGCATAATGTGTCTAACTTTAGACATCAGATACAAAGAGTAAGCTGAACAGCATCAACATTGTGGTACGAAGCTGTCTTCCAAAAATTTGACCTGCAAAATGAACAATATACAATGAAAACAATAAAAACAGTGCTTTTAGTAGAGTGTAAACTTACTAAGGGTAACAGTTTTTAAGCCACGACAAAGGCCAGAATGTGGTCTACAACAGACTAGGTAAGCTATATTTTAGCCTAGCCGATTGCCAGAAAAGCCTTTTTGCTCTGTTGTAGCACATGTTGTAAAATGGTTAGTACTGCTGAAAAGACAAAAGTCATTTCTACGATAGGCTTGGTCAATAAAATAATTTCTTCAAAAATTGTGAATCACTGCAGCCACGAGAGGTCCTCCCTGGGGTATGGGGGCAGTCCTATGCACCCTGTCCAAACTTGGTATTGTTACCAATATGATAGCTCTGTTGAGTCCATTTGAAGTTGTGGAAATGATTAATAATAAATGGTGTAACCAAAGGGATGCCCTGTGAATAAAAATCTTCACATATGCTCCTGAACAATGTCACGTTTGCATCACCTGCAAAATTGCCATACATTATGCTATCACATGAATCAGTCTAGCTTTCTAGCTGATTCATGTGATCAGTCGAGCTGAGGGAGACAGCCAAGGAGATAACTCTGCAGAGCTGGATTCAGACTACCAGCAGGTGAACCATTATGATAGAAATGTCAAGCAACCATTTCCTACATGATTCATTTAATATGAATGTGAAGTAGTCCTCTGTTCTCAGAAGCATTTATATTTAAAGAAGAAAGTCTTATTCTTAGTGCATTTTTTGTAGTTAGAGATGAAAGTTGACGATTCAGTCTGACATTCAGAATTGAAATGATTAGAATTGTTGAACCAGCAAAGTGTAAGGTACTCGCTACTTTAAATAGTAGTTCTACCGTGCACAAACCATTTTGAATGGAAAAAGTCTGTGCACAATAACATTCTTAATTCTGGTTACAATAATTCAGTTTAAGCTGAGATTCAACCACAAGGCTCCAGATCAGAGAGAGAAGTAGAGCATCATGAGACACATTAGACATTTTCATAGGAGGGTGGTAATGGCTGAGTGTTACTATAAAGTGCCATACCAGTAAGCGTTGGATAAAGAGAAAGGTGGATGCTGTGGAAAGCGGTATTCTGTACAATTCTTAATTTTATGTCTTTAAAGTGTCTTTGTGACAGATACTTTGGTAAAGCGCTATAGAAATAAAATGGAACTGTATTGAAAAGAATGATAGCATTTTACCTGGCACTGTTTTTATATTATTGTCTTTGAAAAATTCATTGACAGAAATGATTATTATGGAAATCCAGACATTCCATGGTATTTATTTATGCGTTTGTTAAACTGATAGTGTAAACAATGTCAAGAAGCAATTTTTCAGGTTACAGCAAAAGGTCTGTGCATGTCCCTTAATGCCTCAGCAGAATGCCACATGAAAAGTGAGTTGTTTTCTGTTCTATCACTGGTGATATTTTACATATCAAAGATGGATCAGACAAAACAAAAGAGTGGTTGATGATTGGATAATACCTGCATTTCTCCTATCTTGGATCCATAAAAGGTTATGTGATGAATCGAAAGATGCTAATCACTTCTGTAATTAACAGGTCTTCTGTTTGCTGCCAACAAAGTACTCTTAGATCTCTCTATATATGGCTGATCACTTCCTTGTAGTCACTGCCAACTAGTAAATTTCAACAGTTTTCAGTTTTCACAGTTGTTCAGTAGTAGAATGTGGGAATTGATGGGTCTCTGTAAATAACATTGCAAAGAGTATGTGATCTAGACCTGCTCTATATGAAAATGCTATATAAATAAAATTGAATGAAATTGAATATACCTTCAGTATTGGTCTACTGGTTAACAGTGCAGTCTAGTAGAATTGCCATGCAATAAAAACTGCCTTATTGATGTTTATAATCTGAAATTGTCGCTGATTCTTTATGTTGTTGGAGTTGTTTGTGTGATGGATATTGTGTTGTGTGTTTCTGTCTTTGTCCACCCTTGAAGTATCAGAGTATCTCTGGCAGGCAAGGAAAAGAAAACCTCAAAGACAAAAGATTTAGAAAACATACAAGCTTTTTTGTTTTCATGACCTATTACATATTAGGCATATTACAGTTAGTACAACAGTATCAACATAAAAATGATTAGAGGTGGGTGGATGTGTTACTGCCATTGTTTAGGATCATGTCTTACATCTAACATGCGGACTCTTTCAGTCTTTTTCATTTACTAAGGATAGAAGTTCATGGTTTCATAAAGGGTAAAAATTTGCATTTCAGCAGGCACTTTATTACTTCTATTGCCTTTGAAGCAAGACAGATAGTATCTCAAATGTGGTACCATCCCAGGTTGAGTTGAGGGTGTGCTTTATGCCAGAGAAGCCCAGTAGAACATGGACGAGAAGCAGCTGGGTGGTGGTATTACATGGAGGTGCACATTATAAAGTGGGTAGGCCATCCATCAGGGAGACTGCAGCTCCCAAAGGCGGTCTCTTCGAGTGCGCCGCCTGGCCCCACTGCTGCACACACACCCATGTCTTGCTATAAATAGACACGTACATTCACAGAGACCAAAGCACATAGATAATATAATTACCCCATAGAAAATAAAAGCTAAAGTAACTAAACCACAGGAAGATGACTATAGCTGGTGTCTGATTGTGATTTATGCCAGTTTTCTTTCACCTGTTAGTTTCCAAAACAACTCTAGTTAAGTAACTCTTTTGGAGGCTGATTTACTTGTGCTTATAATTTTAGGATCACAAGATCAAAGGGAGACAACTGATAGAATAGTAACACTAGAAAACAATTAAAACATTAATTATTTTTCAACCCAGAATGTACGCTGTTAAACACCAGTGTCAGTTCTATTCTCTCATTATTTTTGCATGTTCCTGCTTACATGTGTGTTGTCAGGAACACCAGTAAAAATGAAGACTTCCATGGATGAGTAGATCTCCATCTCCTCTATTGCTTTTAACCAGAAGGCCTTGATGAACAATCCAATATCTTACTACATATAGTTTAGGATTTGTATGACAGATTTTCACACACGGACTGAAGCTGCCATGAATGTTGCTAAAGGCAAATTACATGATACTGTATATTGTTAGGTGTTAGGGTTATTTTGTCCACCTCCTGCATAAGCACATATAGGTACATGTGTACACATAAAGACACAGACATCACCCATCTCTGCAGGTCCCTCTGGGGCCACTTACACTGTGCAAGGCTGGAATGTAAGCACATGTGCAACCATGTTGATCTGAGAATAAAGCTGATCTGCTTATATGCACAGTGCATGCATGATATTTGATAAATGGTTTGCTTTTTTATTTTTTATCTCATTATTTTCCTTGTCCTTTATGAAAAAGAAACATCACTCAAAACTGTTATATATGTTTTTGAATAATCTATCACAGGTGTCAACCATTCATTGATTACATATCTTTGGTTGTTATCCTTATCCTTTGAGGACTAAATTACAGACTGTAAAAATACACATTTTGCATTATTACAGCTGCATTTATTTTGGTTTCTTCATATACATTTTTTTCTGAGAAATATGCCCATCATCTTTCTTCCTAATACTCCCTTGAAATCACATTTAAATGTGGCTGATTTTCTGCTGCTTACATGTGCAGTGAACCAAACCAGCCGGCCATGAAACATTTCAATAATCTCACAAAGCAAATCCTCCTACATGTAGCACATTTGCATATCATGGGAGACACTCTATATTGTCAAACCAGATTCAAGACAGGGATAAAGACTTACTGTACAGTGTTCATGGTGTCTTTGTTTGTGCATAAGTTTGGACATAAGATAGAGGATATGCAGGTATTATCCATTCATCAAGCAATCACTTCATTTCTATAATCCATCTTTGACATCTGCACACAGTCCTGTGATATAAGAAAACATATCTCCCTGTCATGAGGCATGCAGAACAGACCAAAGTGAAAGAGCGCATGATTATCTGCTTTATAAAGCAATTATGCACATTCCATTATTCATTAGATGAATTATTAAAATGAAGTGATCTATGTTCTTCGCTGTATAGCTCCTAACACCTTCAGCATAAAGGCATGCTGTCTATCTGACTTTTAATTGCTGACGGACATAGATGGTAGAAGGCTAAGTATTTATACTAATACATAAAAATAATGTTTAACATAATTTAACTTGGAGATATTAATATGACAGGTTCCATGAGAAAATGTCTGCAATAATTTATGTGTGAGGCATTGCACATTTGCATTTGGTCTAACAGCAGTAGGCTTAGTCATTTATATGGTATGATACAACATCAGTTACTTTTTTCTACTTAAAGATACAGAAGAGTTGAAATTACTTTTAAGACGAAATTAAGTTAATTAATTGATTTTCATTTTGAAAAGGACATTGCACGGTTAAGTCCAAAGCTTGACATGCCTTTTGTAATTACAGTTTTTAAGCTGTGATTGACAATTGCTGTTTGAGGGAGTGGTTTGACAAATAGTAAATCATGTCACAGCTTGTGGTACATCCACCGTTAGGCAATATTTTGAAAAAAGTTGTTGATGCACTATTGAAATATTGTGGGTAACGTCTTCCTGTCTAAGTAGACACACAAATAAGACATTTATGAAGCTTGAACACAATAAGCAAAGGTTGAGTAAGTTATTGGCAAGAGACTCAACAGTAAATGTTCTGCTCATAAATGATAAGTGATTATTGTTGCAGTGTTTTCCCATCAGACAGTTTAGCGTGTGGCATATAAAGCAGATGGAGAAACAGACAGTGATGTTATGGACTGCTGATGATATTTTATTTCAGCAGAGAGTTGAACTTCACAATGTCTTGTGTTATCACTGAGAGGAAGCTGTTGATGATAGCGACGTTGACATCAGCACCAATATTGTCCACCCACATCCACACAGGTGGCATCCTGCAGGCATGGCAGTGTGTCACAAAACCATCAACAGCATTCGTTTAAACGGTTCTGCAGTTTTTTGTGGTCATAACTATGATTCAAACCATATAATGACATATTAGGTACACTTTTGGGAACTATTATATAGTCAATGTCATTGTTGTTTAGCTACAACAAAAATGTGCATTAATTTTTAGAAGATCTTTCAAACTCAGTTGAATAACTTTTACTGTTACAAAGGACATATACAAAAATACAGAAAACTATTCACTATTCCACATGGACGGCATGTATGACACCTGTTAGTTAGCTATTTTCAGTGACTTTCTTACATGTTACATGAACTTCCATAATATATTGTCAGACTGAGGTTTCTTAATTGCATGTTTTCACAGCCTTTTAACAAGACAGGCATTAATGATCCTTATGCAGCATGTTGACTCTGCATGTTTGTAAATGTCAGTGAACTCAATTCACCACTATAAATTGTCTCCAAGTACAAATATAATGCTGCTCTGAACTGCCTGTGTTCACTCCAGAGAAATATCATACAGCTCTTTCAAATGCTTCTTATTGCATTTATGAGGATGACCTCTCTTTCTCTTTCCCTCTCCTCCCTCATTCTCTCACAACCCTCTGAATATTTTAAATGTCTTGAAAAAGCAGCTGGTTGTATCACATTATCATTTTAGTTTTCAGTCATTTGTTTTAAGATGTAGTCTCCTCTTTCTTCACCAGGGACCTTTCAGTGGATCCAAACATGCTTGTGTGTGTGTGTGTGTGTGTGTGTGTGTGTGTGTGCATTGCAAGTGTCAGACAAATCTGTAACATGACAAAGCCACATTCCCATTCTCCTTGCCAGTTTTTATCTTTTCTTTCTCACAGCATAATAAAGTATTTAAGTATTGTGGTGTAATTACCACAGGATCCCCAATACGTTTTATAGGACAGATGTCAATGTACATAAAGATCTTAAATTGGCTGTTAAATGAAACATGCTTAATGTGATTACATTTATAGAAGCACATCACAACTTGTCTGCATGAGTTGTCTGCTGTTGTTTTTGGGCCAAATAAAGTGGCTGCTAAGAGAATGATGTACAGTATATGTGCTGACATGGTGTGATATCATGCTGCTCTTTAGTGTCCATTCTCAGAATGTCTTTTAATCTGATGGCCTGGAAGGTATCTCTTTGCATCCCAAGCTTATTATGTATCTTAATCTCTTAGTCGTTTGTGTTATTAGCATCCTTTAAATTATTCTGATACCACTCATACTCTGATACTAAGTTCTTGTTTGCAGTCTGTGTTTTTCTTCCTATGTATGTTGTTTGCAGTCTGTGTGTTGCTACCTATTTATGGTTGAAAACACTGTTTTCAACCATACATAGTTTAAATATGTTGGCCTGTCTTTATAACATAAATTATACACCTAAATGCTCTGAATATAAAAAAAAAAATTATTACTGCTGCATTTACTTTGCTCCCTCCATGTCACACAATTCTGCACCTGAAACATCACTGCAGCTCAACTCAAGCTATACAAGAACATTAATTTTGGACAATTCTGCAGAACCCCAGATTAAGTTTCATGACAACGTTTTTTAGGGTTAACGTCAACACTGTAAAAATTCTAACTTTCTAGAATTTCTGTGCATTATCTACATGGTTCCAGAAAGGTTATGGTCATGGCAGATAAAAAAGAAAATGTTAAGATAAGAAGACAGGCTTTAAGGATCCCACACTGGCGAAATTCTCACGTTACAGCAGCTCCAGAAACAACACAACACAACAGATAAAAAATACACATTAATAAAAATAGAATATAAAAATACAAGATATAATAGAAATAGAAAAATAAGATATATATTTATTTATACTAAATGACTGCAGGTATAAATGTGAGATTTGATGCATCACATTGAAAGGGAGGTTGTTAAACCTTTTCCTGTCTGTGAGGTAAATTTTTTTGTGATATTTTCTTTTTAGACACCGTTGTGTCATTTTGTTGTTAGCTGGAAGAGTTTTGAGAGCACAACACCGCTTTTAGTGTTCATTTGCTGTTTTGCAAAATAGAATATGGTTTTAGTGATTCTTTAACTTCTCAAAACATGGTGTTTTCTTTCTAACAATATATCGATTTACAAAAACTGTAATACATGAACAAATTATATGTTTTCTGCCAATTAATTTGATGTTTTCTGATAAGAAAAATGCCAGTCAATATGCTAAACTGATTGTTTACATGGTTTAATTTTCAAAAAACACCATATTTTTCTCATACTGCACATTGCAGCAGCTCCTCTTTTCACCCTATGAGTTGTACGCTGCACTCTTGAGCTACAGAGTGATGCATCTTACTTGTACAAAATCTTTGTTGGAGTTGCACATGCGCAGTTCCCAGATAAGGACTACTAGCCAATCAGAAGCAGAGAAGGGCGGGTCGTAAGAAACAAGGTAGTGTGATCCAAATCAAAGCATTCAGACTGCGACCATAACCTTGCAGATGGTAAAAGTTACCAGTCCACAACCACACAACATCATTGTTCCACATCTTACCATCAGGACTGAACGTTGAACTGTTGCCGGTGTT